>CDEZ01023476.1:134607-152922 GCA_000826365.1 Acanthamoeba royreba
CTTCTTGGGACGCCAATGTGAACCACGTTGTTTTTTTTCCACCTCAAGCAGTTTCATCATGTTTGGTTACTACCCTTGGATACCCAATATTAAAAATCTCTTTATATGAATTTGTTGTTTTTTTTTGATGTCGATTTGAATTCGGAACTTTTTGAAAAATGGTGGAACAGGGACCAAGAGGGGGAGAATCGCTTCGCCATCATTTTTCTAACATGTGAAAAATGTTTGGTGAAGATTTGGATTCGTTGGGACGGCCTCTCAGCTGGAACAACAAGCTGTCGCTGGCCGAGTTGGAGGAGTTCTTCGATCAGGCCCCGCCAGGAGTACCAGGTGCGGCGTCCGTGGGGGCCGCCCAACCTCCGTCGTCGTCGTCGGCGGCGCAGGCGCGGCCCCAGCAGCACTACGAGTCACAGCACACGCAGCAGAACCAAGGGTAATTCCTACCCGTACACCTCTAAATAGTTTGTAGGTAAGAAGGCTGATGATTCATTTCAATACGCAGTGAGCTGTACGGGGAGGTGCGGGTGACGCTCCTTCACAGGACGCGCGTCGCGCAGGGGTGCGAGTGGCAAGTGGTGGCACCGAAAGAAGAGATCAGGTGAGCGTTCAAGACATATCCCATATGTGGCTGCCCGTTGTCCTAACTGTGAACCTTTGCCGCAGAGTTACGCGCAACCGAGGCAAATTATTCAAAGTGCTGGTTGAAAGTAGTATCCCCTTCTCAAGGAAAGACGTCCATCTGTTCCTGGCTGATTCAGCATCGAGCCCGTCACATCACTCCTCCCCCTCACACAGCAGCTCGCCTTCCGAATCGTCTTCCTCATCATCCTCTTCCGAGTCGACTTCCTCAACTTCTCCCAGCTCTTGTTCGCCCTTGCAGGTCTCGGAACACGACCTGGTGGTTCAATCGATTGAAGAAGTGCAAACGAGTAAGGGCAGTGATGGGCGGTCTGTCAGCTACTCGGTGGAATTGAAGGTGAAGCTGTGCCTTATCGCCAAAGGCATCCAGATCGGAGCTCGACTATCGCCAGCACAGCCTGGACAGCCGACGTACGTTGGCCGGTCCGTTGAATTTATGACTCACAACAACGGGAAGCAAAAGCTGAGGACGGAAGCCAAGAAAAAGAAGAAGACGAAGGAAAAGAAGGAAAGTAAGCGTGCAGAGGGCGCGCAGACCAAGGGGAAGAAGAGGCAACGACTGGCGCAACAGGAGGTACACTTACATAACATAACCGACCCAACTGAGGAGCACGAGATATCGGTTAAGAAAGAGCCCGAGGCGCACGCCCAAGAAATCGAGGGAACAGATGTACAGCAAAGGAGGTTTAATAGCGGATCCATCGATGATTCCGATGGACACGCCCTGCATGATCAATTCAATCGACCACCACACGTATATTCTGCCGATAGTGCCGATCCGCAACATCCATCGCGTGAGCAAATTCATATGGGACCCGCCGCAGGGGATCCTTTGCAGACTTTCTCAAGCGATCGACTCAGCATGCCTTTTGTGGGCGTCGCGCCGCAATTCGTCGCGCCGTGTGTGGACGTGGACGTTGGTCGCCGTAGCATAGATACGGGGACGAATCCGTATACTGCATATGCTACCATGGATGCTAGTTCGGAGATGATGCGACGAGACCGACCTCAAGCCTCGTTTGGGCCACCAGGAAGCTACCCTCCGCCTGAAGCGCTGGAGGATCTTAGCGACTACGGCCGAGGCGAGCCGGTGCTCGATCCCCGGTACGGTCGTAAGCGGAAAGCGGGCGGCATGCACGGGGGCGGCAACGGTGGTGGACATCATTATAACTCCCAGCATGGAGCCTACCCCGATCATCTATCGATTCGCGGAGGACTGCATGTTGAAGGCATAGTACGGGCGCAAGGATTCATGCAGTACTCCGATCTACGATTGAAGACCAACGTCGAGGACATTGTCGATGCCGTCAACCTCATATCCAAGCTTGAAGGCAAGCGATACCGATGGAAAGAAAAGGAGGAAGTCGAAAAGGCGGCTGGCCGAGCTCCCATCGGACTGTACAACAATGGCGGCATGAAAGTGATCGGCTTAATTGCCCAGCAGGTGCAAAAGGGTAAGATTTTTGCTTTTGCCTATTCTCTTCGACCCCGTTCTCAATTTTCCCTTCCAACAGTTCTGCCTGAGGTAGTGCGAGAGGATGAGGATGGCTTCCTCTCCGTCGATTACGTCGAAATTATACCAGTTCTTATAGAGGCATTCAATCAACACCTTGATGACTACCACAAGCAACAGCGAGACCTCAAGGCTGAGTTCGACACCTGGAGGCGACTTCTGGGTGATATCGATACAGGCAAGAAACCTCAATCGAAGGAGCTCACTGAGGTGATGGTCATCAAGCCAGACGCGGCACATCAACGACGAAATACCGAGCTGACTGATTCTGAGCTCGACAGCCTTGACCGATCTAGCGGAGCTGTAACTGATGTAGAAGAAGAGCACGATGATGACAGCAGCGTTCACCAAACAGCCGATCGAGAAGTGGCCAGCTCCGAAGTCGACGAGCAGAGTTCGCTTCTGCTTGTGGATCTCGATCGACTTGTCGCCGACAAGCGTAATTTAGCACACCTGGCCGCGCAAATGAACAAGCTCATTCCCGACCGACAGTACACTGACGTCCTTCAGTACGCCTGCCATTATGGCCATTCTTCTCAGTGCAAGTCATTAACATTTTCTTCTTGTTGAATGCTCGGCAGATACATACGGGACCAAAAGAAAAAGGATCGAAAGCGAAGTAGGCGGCTCTTCTTCATCTTCATCTTTGCCTGCCTGGCGCTTTTCGCGATCAACGTTGCCATTGCGGTGGGCGTACCTTTCGCCGTCACGTTTCTCGTCGAGAACAATCTTTAATTATCACTGGCGCACTACTGAGGTCGTTCGAGCCTCCCTTGTAAAGCGAAGACGAGACGAGAAGTGATCCTGCCCAGTGATCTCCTTGCTCTTCTCGCTTGTCAGTATTATTTATTCTCTGCTGTACATACACCACCGCTGCTCTTTGCCCAAGCGCGTCACTGATGGGAAGCGTCCGAAACTCCCCTTGATGAGTGAGGTGAAGTGGATGCACATATGGCGTTTCTTTTGGGTACGAACACAGCCGATCATAGCCTTTACTGCTGCGTTGGGGGAGGGATGTTGTCGAGAGAGGCGGAAGGGGATAGTGCAATCTCCCCGCTTCTTGATGAGTTCAATGCGTTTCGCGCCTGTGAGTGAACTCATGTCAGATGGGGAGGCAACAGCGTAACAAGAAGAGATTGAGGGTACCTTGGCAAAGAGCGCCATCTGCTCCTGGAGGAGCTGTTCCTGCGGGATGCCCAGCGTATCCAGCGACTTCCGCATCTTCTTCGGCTTCTCCTGCACATCGTATTCAAGCAATTGTGAGTCTACGTCGTTGGTGATGATTGCGTTGCCTATTCAGATGCGCACCATGGACTCCACTTCCTTCTGCACATCGCTCACCTCTGCAATGTAGTCCTCAAACCCCAGTGCCTGCACACATGCGCGTACACAACACGAGCGTGATCAGCCGAATGGTGCCCTCTCTTACAGCTGATGTGGTTTGCGTGGAAGCGAGTCCTTCCTCTTCCTCTTCTTCTTCACCATCCAACGCACCTTGAGAGCCTCGATCACGTGCTTGGGTCCGATGGTCTTCTTGCCCTCTTTGGTGCACACCTCGTTTGCCTCCGACGAGATCAAGTGGATGAACTCTGCAACATTTGTAAAGTAAAAAATTGAATATATAAATTTATATATGTTTTTGATTTACAATATGAAAAAAAAACAGAAAATAAATCAGAAAATAAAGGGATTTTTGTACCGACGCAGCACTGTAGAATGAGATCTCTAGTGTCGTTGGAGCACTTGATGCCAGGGGGCAGCATCTCCTTTATCAATTTCTGCACGGTGGCTGCCATTCGTAATGGAAAAATTAATTATTCATTGGCACATAAATTTTTTGATTAGAATGCAATAGATGGATTCAATTCACGTAATCGCAATACCTTTGGGGAGGGTGACGTCGTCATCTGCCATTTTCCGTTTAGCTTGAATGATAACAACTTCTTTTCTTTTTTGTGTTTGTTTCTTTTTCTTATGTTTTTTCAAGTATGTTTGGTATTTCTTTATTTTTGTTTTTTTAAACAAATGTGGAAATACCTTTTGAAAGCATTTGAAATCATTTTCTACGTATTTTAAAATACACAGAAAACACACGTTTCTTTAATTTAAAAAAGAAAGTCTACAAAAAAAAGAAAAAGGATAGATCCACTCTTCTTGTTCAAGATGGAGGTGATGACGGCGGCAGAGTGTCCTGTGTGCGGGGGCAAGGTGCGGCCAGCCGACCTGCTCACCACCCACGTCGAGTTCTGCCTGGCTCGTCTCGAGCAGGAGGAGGCGAAGCAACGACAGCAGCAAGCCGCGACGCAACAGGCGCAGACGCGCCCGACTTCCCCGCGCAGCGGCGGTGGTGCGTCCACGACGACCGCGCCCAGTGGGACCGCTTCGGGCGCAGAGCAGCTGCGGCGAACGGGCGAGGCAGCGCCCACCACCACGGCGTACCACCTCCTGCTGTGTGCACAGGAGCAAGTACATGGGGCACAGATGGGCGCACCTAACGTAGCGGTGATCGTATGACAGGTTATCGCCTGCGAGCAGGGAGGGATCGCCGCACGGCCGCGCCGGATCACCGAGTAGCGCACACCAGGCACACTCGCTTATGCTTCGTTATTTGATCGCTTTTCGCTCTTTTAGCTCACAAGGCTGGTCATCTCTGCAATGCAGGCGCACACAGGCGATTCCTCGTCTTCATCATCGTCGTCATCATCGACACCGAGTAGTGCCGGAGGGGGACTCCGTGGAGTGCTGGGCCTGTTTGGCCGCGGTACAAGGCGAGCGAACGACGCTCAACAAGTTAACATAAAGCGAGAGTATAAGAGGTTCGCATATGACGTTTATATGACAGTGGAATCTCGTAACTGACAATGGCATTAGCTTGCGAAAGGACCTTGTGGAGTCACCTTTGTGTTTCTGTACCAAGCGTGAAGCCGTGCAGCTTGCTGCCCTTGCCATGCGCCTCGATATAGCCCGAGAGGAGCGGCGGAGCAAGAAACCGAAGGAGGAACTTGAGTTCTACAAACGAGAAAAGGTTAGTCCTCTCGCAATTCACTTTAGAGGGTAACATTAACTTGCTCTCCTATTCAGCAAAAACCATCGTTGATGCAGTACTATCCCGGACACTGGCGTGGCAAGTGCGACTCATCCGAGCTTGCAGCTGAGCTCCTGTACGTTGATAGCGTTGCGTGTGTGTTTGCTGTGGTTGCTAACTTCGCCTGCAGCAACGAACTCGAGCGCCTTGATGAATCGATCCCTGAAGTGGAGATACGTGCAGTCGAGGAGCGGTTGAGAAAGGAATATGTAGATATGTGTCAGGCTCTGCCGTTTTATGGCATGACTGTCTACAGCGTGCTAGAGTGGCGTGCGAAGACCTCAAGCGACAACCTACCCGAGTGTGATGTGGCGATCAAGGAAGGGGAACAAGAGGACACAACGAAAGTAGGAGACGTATCTAAGGAGGAAGGCAAGACTCTGGGTAAGAAGGAAAAGAAGGACAAGGAGAAGCGAGATAAGAAACTACAAAAGGAACGTGAGAAGCAAGAGAAAAAGCAGAAGAAGGCAGACGCCAAGCCAAAGAAGGTTAAGTATGAAAAGGTACCGGTGAGCTTCGGCATCACGCGCGACTGTTCTTTGATCAAGATCAACGATCGAGCCGAAATTGAGCTAGCCATGCGCATTACCCAACTCAGATCGTATTCTCTGATGCTACGAGATGGTAGAAAACAGGCAAAGATGCCACAGAATCTCACCATTGACGACTTCATCGTGACACTTGACTTCGGCGAGTTCTTCCCACATTACCTCCAAATCATCAACCGTAGAGCTAGCATGAATCCAGCCGGTCTCTTGCTTGGCCACAGCCCGCGTGGCTCCAAGTTACGTGATGGAGCCATGCTTAGGCTTGCCGATGAGAACGAGGACGCGATACGGATGATTTACACTCAAATCCACTCCTATGTACAAGAAGCGACGGGTCGAGCACGAGAAGACCGACGTCGGATGGAGGAGCGACTACAACTCTATGGTCTTCGAGAACGAGATGTAGTTGGTGACGGTAACTGTCAAATGCGAGCCATCTCCTATCAGCTATTCAATACTGAGGACAAACATGGCGAGGTACAGTCTCTTCCACTGCAAAACAATAATCATCATCTTGTTTTCGCTAAGGAGCAAGTGTTGACAGGTTCGTCGATCGGTAGTCCGATGGCTTCGCAACAACTCTCGCTATCCCGTACGTGAGGCCACCTCTGGGCGTATCATCTCTCAGTTGGTCGATTTTCTCGAGGTTCGCACTCGCTTTGTTTTCCCTTTGACATAGTTTACTTATCTCCTCTTCACAGACCGACTACCATCGCTCCTGGAACGATTATTGTTCCTACATGTCCAAAGATCAGAGTTGGGGGTACGCATCTTCGTCCTTAAACCTGCCGCTCAACTGCTAACACTGATACACATAAGTGATCATATCACCCTTCTTGCTGCGGCCGAAGCCTACTCTGTAAAGATCTGGATTCTGTCTTCGGTTGATGTTTCCAACGAGAATGGCGAGGTTCGATCTGCTCTCTTTTTACATGTCATCTCCCTTGCACTGGCACAAGCGCCCGTACCCTGCTCCGCAGTCCACAGAGGACGCAATACGAGTGGCAGGTCCTCGCGACCTTTGCTCCTTTATGGGGCCGAGATGTGAGGCGTGCCTAGAACAAATTGGAGTAGAAACCAAGGCTTGCAGCATCTATTATTGTGCAGCAAGTTGTAGTTGCTCCAGACACGCTTTGCTCTAAGCCCATACAGTTCTGTGCGCGTACTCACCCTCTGCTCATTCTGAACAGGCAAGCGAGCCGTGGACCACGATTGAACCCCAGCAAACCCCCGCGAAGCGAATGATCCGTCTAGCACACTGGCACGAGAAGCACTACTCCGTTCTTCTTGCTTCATGAGAGTGAGGGGAATCTTAAGATCTTATTTACTTATTGATGAGTTCGTACCACCAGCCATAACTTATCTCCCAGCCTTAAGAGCTCCACCCCAGAGAGTGTTCCACTGATCCGAAGATGCTCAAGGCCTTTTGTACCTTCTCCTGAGGAAATGTTTAAGACATGCAACACTGGAGATTGCGAGAACGGTAAGTGACTGTACCTTGGCACGCTCCTCGTTTCTGTCGATTTTATGGGTGCGTGGCAGGAGGCGGAAGGGACCCACGCACGTTGCGCGGTGAGTCACTTTCCAGTGGAGGCGCTGGTGCTCAGGTGAGCAATAGTAAACGAGCCTACAGCTGGCGCACACGCGTAGCTTATCCACGCGGCAACAGACAGCGCATCTCTTCTTGCCCACTGTTAGGTCCGTAAGTGAGCCTGATGCGCCAGGGGAACGGGTGAATGGACCGTACCAAGCTGTTCAGCAAAGAGGGCGCGCCAATTCGTCTGGGCACGAGGCACCTCTAATGAGAAGGGAAAGGTACGGAAGCACAGCTTGCGCCATAGAGTGTTGTCTTCGGCCAAAGGAGATAATGTACGCGAGGCCTGCCGAACAGCACAAACATCCCGGGCATAAGCAAAACCGAGTATCTGTCCAAACACTGTAGGTAAGAAAAGTGGCTCTCTCCTTAAGTGAATGTTTAACGGACCCTAAGGATGATCTCAGCGGGTAGATTCTCGAGATAGCATTCTCCTAAGGTAGGCTCCTCCACTGGCGGAGCAGGAGGTGGGACTGGCCGCCCGAGGAAAGTGCCCGTTCCGTCGGCCTTCAAGTGGTTTTCTTCGTCACTCGACCCTCCGTCATCGCTGTAATCATCCCATTCATCAGCTTGTATCTGTACGCTGGTATCCTGCGTTTCCTCTTTTTCGTCATCCTCTTGACCTTGCTGATCCGTGAGCGTTCGATCAGCTACTTCCTCTTCTTCATCTTCTTCGGTCATTTCCTCTTCACTATATTCGTAGTCCTCTTCTTCGTTTTCATCGTCTTCGTTTCGCATCTCGTGTGCCTTGAGCCCTTGTTGATTCGTCACCTCTTGATCGCAGCCAGCTTCCTGTAGTATGAGCGCCACTTCCTTGTTGCCTACCTCATAGGCTAGATGGAGAGGTGTATTTCCTTCCTCATCTTGTGCGTTGATATCGGCTCCGCGGGGTCCAGAAATCAGAAGTTTGACGAGCTGCGGCTGATCTAGCATGGCAGCCATATGGGTAAGAGACGTCTTCATCTCGCGCACCGCAGAGTGATTGTTGGCCGCAAGCAAGAGGCGCTCCTCGGCCTTAACAAGCCATTCCGTTACTTCGTAGTGCTCATTCATAAGAGCCAGGAATGCAGGAGAGAGGACTTGGTCGTCTCTGTCCTTACCACTGCTTTCGTTTTCTTGGTCATCGTCTTCAAATACGAACTTACTCTTCTGCGCTTCCTTCTTTTTCAGCCTATTGAGGATCATATACTTTTGGTGCAGCAGTTGTACCTGATCGGATATTGTTTACGTTAGTACCACGTTGCGTTGAAGGTTGTCAAACCGTACAATTAAGAGATGACCATGGGTGGCGGCAAAATGAAGAGGTGTGTAGGACTTGTCGTAGGTCTCAATATTCAAGTCGACTTCGGGCTGACGGAGCAAACATTCTACTGCTCCTGATTGTCCCAGATCAGCCGCCCAATGCAGCGCTGTGTAACCCTCATAGTCTGCAGAAAAAACACTTCATGTAAGTTCTTTGAGACGGTGACTCAGAAGTAAGATTTCGTCACCTTGCCAGTTAACATTGATCAGGGAGCCACCCGAGCGCTTGTTGAAACTGGCGAGTGCGTGCAACATGTCTGCATCTTCGTTGATGATCGCCCAAATCAGAGGGGTACGGCCATGCTGGTTGTCAGTGTCCTCCAAGTTAACGTGCTGGCCAACTGCAGTCAAAAAGTACGAGTTACAACCTAGGAGAGGAGTGGCGATGCGCACAGTACCCTTGTTTAATAGCAGATTAACTGCATCGGTAACTCCTTTCATAGCTGCAAGGACGATTGGTGTATCGCCACGCGAGTTGGTCGAATTGATGATCATACGAAGCGACTCATCGCTCTCCTTGCGAACGATGCGATCAAGGAGACGTTGTAAATCCTTGAACTTCTCCTTGTTAATGAGACTCATGATCTGTTGGCTCGTTTGCTTGCAAAGGTGCAGGATCTTCTCATCCTCGGTCTGTTGCTGAAGCTTTAATCTCCTCTCCTTTTTCTTCTGCTCCTTCCTCTTTCTTCGTTTTCGCTTCTCTTCGCGAATCTCCTCCTGTTTCGCACGCTGCCATTTCATCTTTTCGCCCCTGCTGAACGGATTAACCATACCTCCATCTGCCGGGTGTAGGGTTAACCAAGACTGCTCACCCGGAGCATGAGGGTGGTTCTGTACCTCCAAGTACAGAAACGTAAACAGGCTCACTCCATTCGCCAGCACCTAGCGAATTTGTTGCCCGGACCTTGAAAACGTAGTCTCCCTCGACCAGTCCTGCGATTGTACATTGGGCAGCTGTCGTGCAAACGAAGTGAGTTAATAGGAAAGGAGAAAGAATGAATGCTGAAGGTGTACCGGAGCCTCTGTATTCTATTCTTGAATCCGTCCAGTCTTCCAACTCTACTTCAATATTCACCTCATAATTTGTGTCATTTCCGACATGGTCCCAAGAGACTGCAGGTACGGCAGGTAAGAAGACTCTTCAGCGTAAGGGAGACAGGGAGAGTACTCTGTATCCTTGAGCCGTAGAGGGAGACCTTTGGGCAACGAAGTTTGTTGGGCGCTCCACTGGTGATACGGAGCACCTTGGAAGTATCAGTCTTCGCATTTCTGACATCTCTTATGTCGGCCATCCCTTTTCATAGCGTTCATGTGGGTCAGTCAGAGTAGCAAGAACAAGCCACTATATAGTGCAACGCACTCAGCTCCTCTTTGTCGTGTTCATGGACGCAAAGATACAGAGTGTGATTGCCCATATCAGTATAGATGCGCCTCTTCTCCTGATTACCAACAACTGCGTATGCCTGCAAGACTAAAGTCAGTCCGAACAGATGTTGCAATCAATTCCCACGTCTATGTGTTACCTTGGATAGGAGTTGAAACATTTCTGTTGATGCCTCACTATTACTTCGATCAGGATGGTAGCGCTGTCGAGAGGAGAAAAAACAAAGAGGCGAGTGAGCGATGGCATCGCAATGAAAATAGAGATTGTACAAACCAATGCTATCTTGCGATAAAGGAGCTTTAGCGCGTTATCTAATTGGCTGACAACCACTTCCTCCTCTCGAATGATCTCATCCATACGGATGGCCATCGCTTGCACGAGGAGCTCATGTTCGAGCCTTCGTTCGTGCACTCTGTTCATCATAGTCGAGAGAGTGAGACCATAAGGCCTCAATGAGTGGTGTAGTCGGTACCTTTCTAGGTATCGTTCCGCTTCCTGATAATCAGCAGTTAAAATGGCCTCCCAGTCTTCCATGTACAATTCTTCTGCGAGCTTGTTCTGTGTCGTATCTGTGCAACAGAAAAGAGGTCAATGCACGCTCATCTGCAATGTTCGCTGAATGCAGCCTGCTACCTGCTGAGGGATTGAAAAGCGTTCCCCTGGCCATTGCCTCGCGCTTCATGCGCACCTTACGACGTCGCGCTCTTTCGCGCTTGTCCTCTTCCACTAACTTGCGTCGCAGGTCGGCCATGTTCTTGGTGTGACGCGCAAGCTTGTCCCTCAGCCTTTGCTCTGCTCTTTTGTCAATCAGCAGCGCGGGCGCATCCTCCTTATTCTCGGTCTCAGTCACACGCTCTGTCGCGACTCTTGTATCAAGACGTTCTTGCATTTCAGTGTGAGGAACCTCGCTGCTGGCATCATCCCCTTGGAAGCTGCCATAGCGTAGCATGCGCTGCAGCTTGGTCTCCACCTTGGCCGCCTCCTGCTGCTTCGCACGATACTTCTCCAACAGCTCGGCTCGAACCTGCAGCACACAAACACATGTGTTAGATGGGGGGCAAACCAACTTCTCAACTCACTCAACAGACTTCAAGTCAGAAGTAGCGCAGTTCTGAGTACAGCAAGGTGTGTACCTGGTGATAGTGCAGAACCTTGGCCGTCTGCCGCATGCTCACGGCCAGTGTCTCGCGTGCGCCACGCAGCTGCGTTTCATGCGCCACCAGGACCATAACCTGGTGATCCGCATCGCGCGCCCCCAGCAGCTGAAAGAAGAGCAGCGGCTGTCCTGCCAGGCCGAAACGATCGAGACGAGTGAGTTGTCGTGCTCATGTGGGGAATAAAAATAAAAAATAATAAAAGTAAAATAAAGGTGGAAACACATAACGTGTACCTGTGCTGGTCTCCATACGCCTTTCAACCGAACAAGACTTGTTTAGTTTTCAATTTAGAAAAATTGAAATTGAAAAGGAGTGCGTTTTCGGTGCAGAAAATCCGGACTTTATTTAGGAATTCGCGGAATTCCTTTCTCTTTTCTTTTCTATTCTATTCTTGATATCTCCAAATCTAGAGAGAGGCGTGGAAGTTTGGGGGACGTTGGTGCAAATGGGCAGCATACTGGCCCTTCACGCCAGAGATGTGGGTTCGATCCCTACACGTCCTATCCAACGTTTTCGTCAACGAGGAGGCAACATGTGCGCAATCTGTACAGGAGAAGAACAAAAGGGAGGGGTCAGCCGCTCCAGTTAGGGGCTTCCACCATCTCTATGCCCTCTATCTTGAGTGAGTTGAGGGCTGCGTCGGGTGGTGGATCCTCGTGCAGGGCAGCCAAGAGGGAGTGGTGGTTGCCTTGTTGCTGGCGCGCTCTTCTTATGGCCAGCACCAGCACGACGGCAGCGATCAGCAAGAAGAGACACATGGTTCCGATTACCGCTCCTGCAGATAAACATTTTTGATGAGAGCAAGAATGAACGCTGACAAAGCACAGGACACGCACCCCACACCGCTCCCAGAATCAAGCCAGTGTCAGACGACGATCCACCACCGTAGTTTTGACAGTAATTCCCCTGCACATGTGACGCAGTGGTTAGGTCACTGACGTAACAGAAGTCAAGACGGAATGCCGTACTGAGTAACCACTTCGACAGCTACAACCCGAAGTTGAACAGGTACCAGCGTTAGAACAGAGAACTCCATCTTGGATGCACGGGTAGAGCGAGCTTATAGGCTTTCCTTGGCATGTCATGTTAGCGAGCAATCGCAGGAGACGCTGCATGACTTGCGACAACACGCTGGGAACGAGGCCTCCATTCCTACCCCAACTTCGTTAATCGAGTGAGAGTAACACATGCTTATTGAAGAATCAGCATACGTTTGAGCCGTTTCGAAGGCAAACGTGTTCGATTGAGTCCACCAGAGAAAGTCTGCGGTGGCCCTTGCACTCCCACAGAAATCAGATGTATTTGTCCGTATTGCCATAGTGTTGATGCCCACCAACGGCCATCCATTTTCATCCGAACCTGAGATGTACATTAGCCTCAACTATTAATGAGCTATCAATGATTTGTGCAGTACCAAGAATAAGAGTATGTGCAGGCTGGGCAGATGATATGTTCGATACAAAATTAAGGAGGGCTATGAGCAGGGGACTAGTGTCGTTTGCTTGCAAAAGAGGCGAACCCGAGCTGCGATAAAGATTCCCAGTTGATGTTTGCTGGCCGGGAGCTAAGTCCACGGCCGGCCATACTGCAAACGAGTTCTCGATTGCCTCCAGATCAGCCGTCACATCTGCGTTTTTGGACGGTTATTAAGACGCTTCTTACGCAGACTTAGCGAGGATGTGGGCCTCTACCTGAGGAGGCTATTGAATTGTTGAGAGTGGTAAGCAATGAATAAGCCGTATTGACATCGGGTACCTGCACGACGTTGTCATTTACATCCAAGCGTATCCTTTCTGAGCAGTTCCACGTACCAACCCGCGATAAAGGGGGACAGCGCGGTACAGCAATTGGAAGAGGGCTTCGAATTCTTGAGCAAAAACGCCACCGGTTTCTTCGGGATACAGCAGTACAATGGACTCGTTTGGAAGCATGACACCCTGATTGAGACGGCTTAAATTGACGTGATTCCATTTCTGCATTGCATCAAGTCAAGTTCGGTTAACCCATGTAATGCGCAAAGGAGGATTGTTTCATGCCTGAATGTGGCCCAGATAGATGTCCGCTATCTCTTCCAACCCAAAGGCGAGAGGCGTTGAGCGAAGTGACGGAATGTTGTACATCGGCACATAGGCAAATGCAAGAACTGCAACTTCCTGTATGCTGTCGTCCTCAGCTTGAGTGACATTTTGATCACTTCCAAGCATCACAAAGTCGGCATTTCCTGTGATGAATAACAGATGAATAAAGCAACGCCACAGTTCCAAGGCAATTTATTGGACCGGTACCGTCTTGCAGGTCGTTTAGGGCTTGAGAATCGGTGATACTTGCGGAATAATCAACCATAGAGTCGATTGTAACATAACTATCACTAATTAAGTTACGGGCCTTGTTAGTAGGGCAGATTCCTGCTGCTTCGCTGAGGGATCTAGGTACCTCCATTTGGAGTAAACCGTGTACAGCCGTCCCAGCCCGAATGCTGTAGCTGTGTTCAGAAGTGGTTGATCATTGCAGGTGTACTGATTAAGCAATCCCAACACTCGACTTGAAGCATGAGGAAGAATCAGAAATCAAAGCTTGAAACTCAGCCTTCATAATTGTGCGTACCGTGAGTAAGCGGGGATAAGGGGAGCATAGCCCGCATTCAGATCATCTCCCCGCACCTGTCCTGAATGTTAGTCTGCGTAAGTTTCTTACAAGGTTAAGAAAACGTACTCTTGAGTTCAAAAAGGCCCATTGAACAAGAGAGAACAGTTCGTTGGCCGGCCTACAGTCATAAGCCGACCTGTTGACAAAGACGCTAACAAAGGATATGTACGACAGTGGCCAGCTTCCCTCTCCTAAGCATTCAAGTTAGTTCTGAGGATCTTACTCCAGCGGGACATAAGCACCTTCTCCGCTGAAAAGGTCCGTAGTGAGATTTACGGGTGTTGTTCTCTGAGCATCGTCCATCGCTGTAGGCAATTCATCCATGAGTTTCATCGAGCGGCGATTGATGTAAGCGAATACTTACCAGACTGGACTGCTGAACCACTAGGTAGAACCAATTTGCCAGCTCGATTATACAGCTGAGCCTTTTGCATCGATGCGTTGACGAAACTCAACGGGATGTAGGTCAAGCTATATGGTGTGGACTGAGAAGAATTGCTTATCAGTAAGCTGGCAACAAAGCATCAACTATTTTGTTACCAAAACATAGTTTGCTCTTTCCTGGATGGTTGCGAAGCCCAAGGAACGACCAGCTTGTGCCGGAGGCAGCGAAGCCATGCTAGAATAGGCCGCGCCAAAAGAAGTGCTGAAGGTGCCGAGCGCTCGCGCGAAGACCTAAGCTCATATCTCGTCAGGCCTATCTTGGCGAATCAACTTAAGCAAGCTATCACACGTACAGAGGTTTCATCATAGATTCCCTGCGATCCATAAGCTGTGGTGATGTTGGCGTCGGGAAGGTTCAGGGTAGGGTTGAGTGAGGTAATAGCAGAATCATGCCAAGTCTCGACATTGCCAGCGTAAATGGCAGCCAGAACTGTCCCATTCAGCGCCTGATCATTGACATAGAGTGCAAGAACAACATAAGCCATTGCAAACCGACTCCATCCATACGAAGACCTGTCGTACCAACGTTCCATTCAATCCTGGTATGTTGTAGATGATCGCAAGCGCATTTCCAATTACGGGCAATTGTACTGTGTGGCCAGAGACAGAAGCATTCACTACGACGTCGTCCAGAGCTGCGAAGTCGATAACTTCACCTGAAAGAAATCAAGCAAACGACACATCCACATTATAAGTCCGATGTAATGCATCGGAAGCACTGGCCAAGCGTTACCAGCGTATTGTTGTAATGCGGTGGACGCATCGAGCGGCGAGGTGTAGGTGATGCTGATGGGCAACGCTGAGAATGAGTACGATAACGCCCATCGAGGCCACAGAGGCGCGGTAGACTGCCCTCCTCCACCACGCAGCTCGTACCCTATCCCCCACGCCACTACGCACCCACGCAAAAGATTATTACCAGCCACCAGACTTTGTTTCATAGATATCATTAAATTGGGTGCAGAAAAGAAACAAAAATGCAGAAATATGAAAAATGAAGCGACGGGGAAGGCAAGGACAAATCTATCCTACGTACAGTTAAGAAGGCAGAAGAGCAGCAAGGCCCGGCGAACAAGGGCGGCACACCGCCAGGTCTGCATCATTCACTAAAAGTCTGAGGGTCCTCAGCCCCGCACACCTGCGTGCCGTTGCTGCGGACAACCTGCCAATGAAGTGCTGCTCTCTGAAGAAAAATCCAAATTTAAAAGTGTTTCCGAAACACATTTAGATTTGTATTCCGCGGTCTGGCACGAGTGACGTGACGCGGGCAGTGCTTGAGTCCACCAATTCCCTCCAAGGGAAGATCACCGTGGATCAGCATGCTCCGAGGGGCAGAAGGAAGACGTTCCACCGGGCAGCTAATGGGACTCAGTAGACTCGACAAGGTTGAGGATGCTCCTGGTGGACATGGTGTGCCTCCGCTGGGCACGGTCGACTGGTCGGAGACTCTTGCGCTCGACGCTCCGCCAGCCCTCCTGCTTGTTTCGTAAACGCGCAACCCGCTTTGTGGGAACCTCCTCTACGGGAAGAGCGGCAGCGTCCTGAGTCATGAGTTCGACTGGAAAGGCCGATTCTTCCACGAGTGTAGATACGATATCGGCTTCTTGGCTCAGCATCGCTGTTGATGCATCGTCTCCGTGAGGCAAGTCCGCAGCAGTAATAGGCTGAGTGTCCTGTTCTTCCTCCATTTGTGGCAGCTCGAGCTTACGCCTCTTAGTAGGAGTCTCGAGCACCTCGTAGCGCGCTGCCTCATCAGCGAGCAGGTCGGCAGTGTTGGTGCGGTAGTGCGCGAGAGTGCCCTCAGTCGCACGCATGGGCGAGACCAGGACACGAGCTGGTGACGACACAATGGCGGCCACAGCAGTGACCACTTCCGTGAACATCTCAGGCGTCATGATGACCGGAGGCATCATGGTGGCGGGTGCAGTCTGCGGCGCATACGATACGCGGCGTTTGCGAGAGTCCACACCCAGAAGACGGCCACGCATGGTGGGCGTGGTGGGCTGTGACACTGCTCCGGTCGCTGCCGGCCTGGGCGGTTGAACGCCGACGCTGACGCGAGCACGCTTGATCTGCTGAGATCGCTCCCGGGCCAGAAGGCGAGCCACAGCACCGTTCTCGGCAACAGCATTCTCCTTCTCGTACTCTCCCTTCTCATCACGCTCCTTGCGCTTCTTCTGCAAGAGGGACGACACTCCCAGGGACGATGAGGTAGCACTGGTCGTGCTCGTCGTCGTCTTGGCCTTGGCCGGGGCAGTAGCCGCGACGCGAGGGCTGGGCTGCTGCTTGCTCTGATTGAGACGCTCCCTCATGCGGGCTGTGTAGCTCACTAGATCCTCCTTCTTACTGAACTCCTTAGCATGAACGGCGTCAAAGTCGACGAGCTTGGGCCTCTGCGGAGCACTAGCAGCCGACGCCTGCTGAGCTAGGGCACGAGCGGATACCGAAGGTCCATTCGCCGGTCTCTTGGTGGTGGGCATCGGGGTGGCTTGGCGTGGTGCGGCGGCCACAGCAATCTGCGCAGACGGGACACGGGCAGCAGGGGCCTTAGGGACGGCTGTAGGCTTGACTGCTGCAGCGGCAGATGAGCGAGTTACAGTTGACGCAGGCCGCTGGGTGGGAGCGATCGAGGCGCGTCGTGCGGAAGCGGCAGCTGCGGCGGTCGGTGTAACGCGGCCGGCCGACACTGGCACCATCGAGGCGCGCCTTCCGGCAGCAGCGATAGCTGTCTTGGTTAGCGATGGCTTGGTCACAGCCGTCTTGGCAGGTTGAGTGACGGTCGTCTTGGCAGGCGGGGTGACGGTGGTCGCGCGAGGAGGCACACGGGTGACAGGTGCCTTCTTGACGACGGGTGCAGCAGTGGAAGTGGAAGTGCTGGCAGCCAGGGAGCGCCGAATGGATGCCTGTGTGGGTCTAGCTACAGCAGGAACTGCTACAGACATACGGCGCTTGGCCGCTTCTTGCTTGTTGTTCTGGGGAAGGCGAGTGACTGACCTCGACACGGCAGCACGCACTTGGGCCCTGTGTAGTATGGAATGTCGTTAATCAATGCACCCAGTCTCATCGTGGGGCTTGATCTAGGCAAGTACCTTGCGGCAGAGGAAACCACAGGTGTAGAGTGTACTACACTCTGACGCTCAGTAGGCTGAGGTGCCACCGGGGTAGTGGTGGTTGGAGCACTTGGGATGATCTCCTGATTCTCCTCCATCCGCTCGTTCTCCTCGGCTTCGAGCATCATGTCGTCGACCGACTGGAGTGGTTCATCGATGGGATCCTCTTGAGCTTCGGCAGGTTGCTCTTCCGGTGCGGGAAGGTACGATTCCTCTTGATGCTCGACATCCTCCTCGTCCTCGGCTTCTTCCTCCGCGTATTCATCGTCTTCGAGTTCGGGTTCGTGGAAAGCCTCCTCTGCAGGACCTTCCTCCTCGTCTTCCGCTTCAAGCTCCATGGCAGGATCAATAACGGGGCCTTCAGCATCGGTGGGATCCTCAATGGCGTCCTCACACACATCGTCCGACTCAGGACTGTCCCCCGGGACGTCAACGCTAAAAGCTGAAACAGAGGTAGTGAGCCCATCCTCGCCGTAGGCCTCCTCTTCTCCGTTCTCCTCCTCCACTTCAGCTTCGTCATCCAGTGACGCTGAGCTTTGAAGGTCACCTTGCTCTTCAGCAACATGGTCGTCTTCCTCATCTTCATCGGGCTCGAACATGTCTTGTTGGGCCTGGTCCTCCTCGGCATAGACCACTTCGCCGCTGGCATCTCCTTCCGCCATTTCGACGAAGCTGTTCTCCTCCTCCGCCTCCACTTCCTCTTCCTGCTGGACTTGCTCTACCTCTTCGCTCACTTCTTCTTCCACATCGACTGTTTGCTGTTCCGCCTCCACCGGCTGGGGTTCGGGGCGATTCCTGCGCTTGGCCACACGCTTTGGCTTGGGCGCTTCTTCGGGTTCCTCTTCCTTCGCTTCCTCTTGGACCTCGTCCTGTATCACTGGCTGCTCTTCTTC
>CDEZ01023477.1:0-26387 GCA_000826365.1 Acanthamoeba royreba
GTTGTTCTTTATGACAGCTAATGCTGTGGCGGGAATGAATCATGGGCTGAGCAACATCTCGATCGAGGGCGGAGATTCCACAAAGAAGGGAACGGTTGCCCTGTGTAATGCATTGAAGAAGAACTTGGAGGTCTCCCGCACTCTCACTGTTCTGAACCTGGCTGGAAACAAGCTCGACAGGTTAGTGGTTCCCCGTTTGTTTTCTCTCAGTCATACACGTGTTTGACCCTTCCAACAGTGATGGCACGTCAGCTCTTGCCGCATTTGTATCCGGACCCAATGCGCTCCGAACTCTCAACCTGGCCTCCACCAACGCCAACCTTGAGATGCTGCTTCCCGCAATCATGCGAGGTACCCTTCATCCCAAAGCGAAAAACGTTTCACTCTATTCTAAACATGTACTACTCATGATAGGCTGCACTGAGCTTGAGAAGTTCAATATTTCGGACAATAAGGTGACAGCCAAGACCGGTCCTGAACTGAAGAAATTCCTGCAGAGCTGCGGCCGATTGAGCGAGCTACGTATGGCCAACACGGCAGTGCCCGTCCAAACCGTTCGCGAGATCATCAAGGCCATCATCGCCAACAAGTACCTTTCCGATTTTCAGCTTGACCTCTCAGCGAACAAACTGGGTGCGGATGAGCCTGCCTTAACTGTGGTTACGTTTTAGCTAAGTTTTCCTCTCTCCAGGCGTCCTGGGCGCTAACATGTTGGCTGGCCTCGCCACGGAAATGACTTCCATCAAGACCCTTTACCTTACGGACAATGAGTTCGGTGATGAGGGCATGGCAATTCTTGCTGAAGGTACCACACCCACGTATCACCCACGACGATTCGACAACGCTCATGTACCTACGTGTTACAGGCCTCTCCCACAACACTTCGCTCCGCGTTCTGCACCTTGGCGACAACTGGACAAGGAATAAGACGAAGCAGCGTGCGCAAGCCGTGGACAACTTGATTGGTGCTCATTTATTTCTGACATGCAGTGACGCATACAGTATGTGATCCTAATTACCCAGGATTCACCCACAACAGAGCTTATCTCTTCTGAATGTCCGCTTCACAAGCTGGATCTCTCGTGTAAGGTGGCCGATAACCAAGCAAAGACCGACATTGTGCCTTTTATTTATGCTCTAGCGACCAACGATACCCTCAAGGAGCTTGATATCTCTGGAAATGCTATGGGAGATCGCGGTAAGCTCAGCTGTGCCCCTGTTCACGAGATCTTATGGTCACTGACGGGCATCACACATGGATGGTGTTAGGTGGTATTGCCCTGGGTAAGGCTCTGCAGACAAATCGTACCCTCAAGTCTCTCAGCTGGGACCGTAACGCCACTCGCTATGCCGGTACCACTCAAAGCCTTGTTAACGTCCATCTCTTGGCACAGTAGTATTCACCACCGTGTTCCAATAGGATTTGTGGGCTTCAAGACTGGTTTGGAGAGAAACAACGTGCTAGTTAATATGCCCGTTCCCATCTTCGACATTGCCGAACTGCTCAAGAACGAGAAGATCGAGGCGGCGCAGCAAATCCAGCAAGTTGTACTTCAGATTTCGGAATACCTGGCACGCAATCAATCTCCAAAGTCCAAGTTCACGAAGGGAGACGGTTTCTCGCAGCACATCTCTCTCATGGTACCCTCCACCTTCACTAAATCACCATTAACGACTAGAACTTACCAAACGAGACCGTGTATAGGGAACTGGCGGTCAGGAGGAAGTTCAAAAGCTGCGCCACCGCATCAAAGCCGGTCAGGAGGAGTTTACGCCAGAGCAGACAGCTGTGCTTAAGGATGCTGAGGAAAATGACAACCGCATTGCCACCATGCAAAGAATCCAAGAAGAGGTAAATACTCGCTAGTTCTTGCGTAGGCATCAACACCTTACGTGTTGTGTTTGATCACATGTGCAGGTTCAGCAGGCTCTCGCCGATGAGGTGGCCTCAAAACTGGGAGAGTTCGCAAGCCAGTTGGTGCCTTTCCTGGCGAGCACCCACGATCAGCTCATCGACCGGGTCGTTGAACAGATTGGCTCCTACCAAGTACGTTGCTGTTTCGACCAATACAATTGAGACTATAGAGCCTAACCAGTGCTTTATTAGGCCTTTGAGAAGGGTGCTATCGATAAGATGAAACAGGAGCTTAAGCAAAATGCCAAGACATCCCTGCCTAGGGAAGATATCAACAAGATTCTCACCAAGTGCGTTTTTCCTGTTTGCTTTGCACCACTAGATGGTTCATAGAATTAACCCTCAATATCACTCGTATCAAGATCGGCCGCAGGTGAGATCGTGAATGAAGTGACTCAGGGCTTCGTATCGTCAGTAGGCCTGGCAGTGGACTTTGTATTTGACAGCCTCCTCGATAAGCTCGAATACATCTACTACTCTCAGAAGGCCTCCGGCGAGCCGCCTAAGCTAAAGCCTTCGGCTAGCTCCGGTATTCCGTCTTTTGAACCACTTCTTACATATGTTATTCTTACATGTGTACCTTTGTTCTATATGCAGAGAACTTGGAACCGAAGAGCAGGAGCAGGAGTGGTACGGAGGTGACACCGGATGGTTCAGTAGAAGATCTCAGTACGCAAGCTCCCTCTTCTGAGGCGCTTGAGAGCGGAGACGCGGATGGATCCACAGAGGAGGAGCCCGCCCAGCAGGAGGCTCCGGCTGTTGCCGTCCCAGCACGTCCACCTGGCATGCCTGTGGGCGGTGTCGCCCTGCCCTTCGGCGCCGTTCGTCTGGGCGGAATGCCTGCCATCCCGCCTAAGCCTAATCTTCGGCCGACCGGTAGCAACATTACATCGCCTTCGCCTGAGAAGCCGCCCATGAGGACTAATCCTCCAGGAGTGGCAGGATCTCAGTCTACGCCCCCTCGGTACATTCCCCTCCATCATCATCTTTTTGTTGTGGGCCTCACTTAACACAATGATCAACAGTACCGCGCCCAAACCCGCCCCGCCGCCTCGCGCAGCCAAACCTACGTCCCTCTCCGTATCAGCGCCGCCCGGAGCCAAACCAGAGACACCCACCAAACCGGCGAAGGAGGCTAAGCCGGCCAAGGAGGAGTCGCCAAGGAAGGTCAAATCTCCCAGGAAGGGTTCTATCGTCAAGCCAAAGGATGAAGCCGAGTACCTCGCCGCACTGCTTGGCCACCATGATCATGACCAAAACTCACCCGCTTTTGTTACAGCTCGTCTGCTGATTTGTCCGAGCTGGAGACGGCCGAGTCCAACCTTACCCACATGACCAAGGACCGACCGATGGGACCCCAGCGGAGACGACCCCAAAGGAAGCCCCAGCGCAGACCTATGATGAGCACGGCCGACGCTTGATCGATCCACCAAGACCATTCCGCTGGGGTTGTCTAGTTTTCGCAAACGTTTCGGAAATAGACTTGTTGGAATAGAAAAATTAGTAAAAGAAAGAAAAGAAGAGAAAATTGAAGAAATTCCCATTGTGAAAAGGGAAAAGAAGCAAAAAACGCGAGTAGCAACCATCTCTCCTGTGCGATTGATCCCCCCACACATTATATTTCTCTCTTCCCCATTATCAATCAGTACCATAATCCCCCTTCAATCCAAAAGCAAATGGCCGAACAGAAGCCCGCCGCCCCTGCCGTGGACGTGAGCAAGCTCAGCCCAGAGGAGAAGGCCCATTATGAAAAATTCGGTATGCTGCCTAAGAAGTCGCTAGCCAGCGCCATGCTCGACAAGAGAAGAGGTAGGGATGATGTCCCCCTTTCTGCTTTCCCTCTTCATTATTTTTCAACTTCGCAATCATTTTTCTTCTCTACGCGTCTGCTGAACCAATTGATTGAACAAAATAATTAATTGTGCATCATTCGCAGGGGCGAGGCAGCAGTTTGATTCCGCAGATTGGCAGCTCCAGAAGAACAACCTGCCGGGTCAGAAGAAGCCCCTCCCGCGCGGTATGGGCGGTAAGGAGCCCGAGCAGGCCCAGGCCCCGGCTCAGGCCCCCTCGCAGTGATTCTATTTTCTTTGGATTCATCCCCGAGACGGAGAGACCCGCGTAAGGAGGAAGAGGAAGGGGAGAGCGGAAGACGCCCATTCAGCGCAGACACGAGGACAATGACGGAGGAAAGAGAGCTTGCGCTTCAATGGCATAGCATGGTTGAGGAGAGAGGAGGAAACGCGGAGGAGACGAGGGGGAAGGATCGGGGAAAGAAGGCGCGAGGTGAACGAAGGCTCTTCGTGCGCTTAACACGCTCGTACGAGGAGAAAGAGTACGCTCAGGTGCTGCTTTCGCTCGATAGTACATTGAAGAGGACGAGAGGAGAGCGGTGAGGTGGCGATCGAGGTCTCTTATTATGTGGAAACATGTTCGGTAGGTTGTGTAAGTAAGCTAGCTTTCTCTCAGACTGGTCTCCCTGTGTCACTCCCTGGTGGTTCGCACGATGTGCGCAGGCTCGCTGCTAAGCTCTGCCCTGCGTTAAAGGACTGTTGGCCTTCGAGCCAGGGCTCACATACCTCCGCGTTGTAGCATTCACTTAGGTTCCTGGAGGAGGCGATGAGAAGACCACACAGAATCGAGGACCCTTGACAAAGTCAGTAGTGGTGAATCATACACGCATGTCTTGATCGAGGAGGTCTTTGGCCACAGAATCCGTTTCGGGCTAAAGCCGAAAAGCAGGCGTAAGCCATACATGCGGACGTGACAGCATCGCTCTACCTTCGTTCGTTCCCATCGGACATTCACGAACACTTGCTAGACAGTCGTTGTCGTGCTGTCGTGTGTCGGTCACACATAGCATTGCCGCGAAGACCGGCCTATTCCCCAGCACTGGGGCACGGTTACCTTTCTCCAGAGTTTCTCTGTCGTTTTCTTTCTTTTCTGTTTGAGTCACCCATAATTTTATGGCTCCAGGCGGAGGATTTGAGGCTCGAACTGGGAACGAAGATCCCTGTTAATGACCTTCTTGGTTTTTACTCGTGATGAACGGTTCTATCGCCTTCTCTAGGCGAGGGGGGGCCGACTCCTTGTTACGCATGGCCTCCCAGAAACCAGATCTGATACTGTCCAGTGCAAGGTCATGAACCACTTTTGTTATTCATTCTCCACCATCAAGAAAAAGACACAAAAGAAGTAATCACCCTGGTGAACTGTAACTGAACCTTACGCAAGACCATGGCAAGATTGTGATTTCTTATCAGATAGAAGAACGGTTACAAACAGCAAGGTTGCAGAGTCAATGCTATGTCTGCGTATTCTTGAGCAGGCCGTCCACAAAGTCTTCCAGCTCGCTCTTTGATTTGAGGCCCACAAACCTTGTATACACAAAAGGATGCAGAGACGTAAGTTCAACACAAGCATGAGCACCAAGGAGAAGAGGCTCCAACGTACTTGCCCACAACCTCCTTCTTGTAAAAGGCAAACACGGCAGGAATGGACGACACGCTAAGCTGTACCGCCACCTCGCTCACCTTGTCGATGTCTACCTTGGCCAAGGTTACCTATATACGTGACGTCATCATGATTAGGGACCGAGCTTGGGGTTGGATCATTCATCACATGACCGGTCTGGATCCCCGTACCTTTCCCTCCCTACTCTTGATCACCGTTTCGATGAGCGGCGCCAGGTCCTTGCACGGCTTGCACCAACTGTTCGTGATCGCGCACGATTGTCAGCACAAATAAAAGAAACAAAACTAAATTATTATTCGCAAATAAGAAACATTTTTGCTTTTCGAAAATAATGCAGCATTTAAAATATTAAAAGTATTTGTGGATTAAGAAATAGGATTGGAAGACACGTACTCGGCGTAGCAGTCAACGATGATGGGTTTGGTCTTGGAGGCCTCGATGACCAGCTTCTGGTACTCCTCTGTGCTCTGTACGTTGATGACAGGCGAAGGAGCGGCTGATGATGCGGCGGAATCGGATCCTCCCTTGGGTGGTGGGCTGCCCCCAGTGGCGGGAGCTGCTGCATCCAGCGATGCAGCCGTGGTGGTCGCGAAAAATCGACGTCCGGTTGTGGCAGGCAAAATTCTGAGTATTGCGGATGATGAGGAAACACCACGGATCGCCCCACGAGCAGCTGCGCAAGGGCGAGTGCCAGTGGTAGTGATGAGAATCTTCGTAGTAGAAGAAGATGAAGGGATGGCCGGGGCGGTTGCTGCCCTTGCGGCGAATCTCGGGATCGCGCACCGGGAAGCACCGGTGCGTAGCATCTTCGCAACAAAGAGGTGGTTTATTTGTATATGTAAGTCTCGGATTAGTGACTAGGCCTGAGATGAGGAAGATGTCCAGATTTGAATGGCGCGCAAGAATTCGTCGCAGCTTTGTCCTTCTTTGCCACTATCCGTGTCCCATATTTTCCTGGAATGTCGACACAAACTCAAGCTCGTACTACTCGTGCTTTTCGTGTGTTTTCCGCCGAAAGCCACAACCAAGGTGGCACAAAGAAAAAGAAAATAAAAAGAAAACCAAAGGTTGCTGCACTCCATGGCGAGGAGGATGGAGTTGGAAGCGTTGAAGGCCAGGCTGTGTCCGCTGCCCAAGGCGATCTACGCCCTGGGAAGCGTAGGAGAAGGAAGAGGGAGGGACGATGAAGGTGACCAGGCTTGCCGTCTCGTGCCGGTTGCGGGTGCAGACGTGTTGCGCGTGTGCCCTGTGGTGCCGCCTGGCCTGAGTGCAGGCCTGCGGGAAGGCCTCCTGCGGGTATCGCGTCACCTCAAGCGGGCGCTGGAGATGGAGGCCGGCGGCGACCTGCACGTAGCCCTTCAGCCCAGGTTCGACGTCCCGCGTGTACCCACGTCATCATCGTCTTCGTCACCTCAACCTGTGGTGGCGGTGGACGACGTCTACCTGGTGCTCGTCCCGCCGCCGGTGGTGGACGTGACGGCGGCGGTGGCGGTTCTAGATGACGAGGAACGTGCTGCGCCGCATGCGAGGGCGGCCGCCGGCTCTGGGACAGAGGGCGCCGCCGAGGGGTACACGCTGCGGGTGGATGGCGTGGCAGGTCGTGTCGAGATCACCGGGCGCACGTGCCGTGGCGTCTTCTACGGAGTGCAGACCCTCTTGCAGCTCCTCCGTGCAGTCGCGAGCGTACGCTCAGAGGGAGAGGCCGAAAGGGCGCGTGCGCGGCTGCGGCTGCCGCTGGTGTCCATCGCCGACCAGCCCGACTTTGCAGCGCGCGGTGTGATGCTCGACGTGTCTCGGGACAAGGGTAAGGCGATCACCTCGAGGAGGAAGATGTCACATCACGCACTGATACATGATGTGTGTTTGCGTGAATGCAGTCCCGAACGTGGAGACGGTCAAAATGCTGGTGGACGAGCTGGCCGCACTGAAGATCAACCAACTGCAGCTCTACATTGAACACACGTTCGCCTACCAAGGCCATGAAGAAGTCTGGCGTGACTCGTCTCCATATACGGGTATTAGCGAGGGGCTGGCTATCCGTCTCTTGTTGCCTCGTGATCCTCACTCTTGCTTCCTGCAGTCGAAGACATTCTAGAGCTGGATAGTTACTGCAGAGAGCGCTTTATCGAGTTGGTGCCAAACCAAAACAGCTTTGGACACTTCCACCGGTGGCTCAAGCACGACAACTACCGAAAGTATGCAGAGGTAGGCGTCCTGACCCTACTCTTCAGTGACGGTACTTCAGTATTCGGATTCTCGCGCAGGTGCCAGAAGGGAATCTGCACCCGTTCCTTGCAGTAGGAGACGATATCCAGAAGGAGCCTTTTGGGCTCGCGCCCGACGACCAATCTATCCAGCTCCTTGACGAACTCTACGCACAGCTCCTACCGAACTTCGCCAGCAACCATTTCAACGTGGGTATGTGTATTGTGTATTCATTCACGTCAACATTGAGTCAATGCTTACCTCTTGTATCATTCTCTTAAAGGCTGTGATGAAACATTTGATCTTGGCCAAGGAAGGTCCAAGCAGCTGTGTGAAGAGAAGGGTGTGCAAGTGGTACAGACGGAACGCTCCCAAGGAACATGGATGGTACTGAACGTACATTCAGGTGTACATAGAGTTCTTGAACAGAGTTCACGAACTTGTCTCGAAGAAGTACCGCAAGAAGATGCAGTATTGGGGCGACATTGTGCTTCAGTACGTCCTTCTGTCGCCGGGGTTTCGAAATTATGCTTATGTGCGCTCTAACATAGTACATGACAGACAGCCTGATTTGATACATACTTTGCCAAAGGACGCAATATCACTCATCTGGGGCTATGAGGCGCACCATCCCTTTGACCGGGAGTGCAAGGTAGGCCAAAAGGATTTCTGATGAATGAGTTCAGGGCTCTTACGGAATCCGTTACTTCATTTCAGGCATACGCCGATCTAAAGGACTTCCCTTTCTATGTGTGTCCCGGCACCTCGTCGTGGAACACAATCGTAGGTCGAACGGACAATGCAATCGTCAATCTGATCAACGCGGGTACCTATGGCGATTTATTAATGGTGCTCCTTGTCTGATCTGCGTACGCGACGATACAGCACACAACGGTCACGCCAATGGGGCAATCGGGTATCTAATCACCGATTGGGGTGATAATGGACACTGGCAAACGCTGCCCATATCCTACCTCGGATTCCTTGTGGGTGCTGGCCTTGCCTGGAATGCTGAAGCAAAGGACCAAGTGCGCATCTCCTTCCCTTTGTTGGCCTGAGCTTGTTTCACCGATTGTGAATTGCAGATTTCGTATCTCTCTTCTGAAAACGTGATGACACGGTTGAGCATGCACGTGTTCAAGGATAAGTCCGATGTGGTCGGTAGAGTGCTTTACGACCTTGGCCGCCTGTACACGATCACGGGTGGCGACAAGCAGTACAATGCTACCTGCCTCTTTAAGTACGCACACACGGAGTGACTTCGGATAACTATTATAGCGGCTAATTCGCTCCAATCACCAAGGTTCCTGCAAACCCCCACTGAAGATACGATGAAAGGCATCGGACTTGCTGGCGCTGAGGAAGCGCACAAGGCTATTGATCGTTCGCTCGAGTTGCTGAAGAAAGCAAGTCTAGACAGACCAGATGCTGCCCTCATACTTGAAGAGGTACATGTGCACTCATCAAATAGACTTCATCACGTTTTGACTCACATATTGGGTCTTCTTCATGCAGATCGAGCATGGCGCTCGTATGGTCGACGTGAGCTGTCGTGCGATGGCGTTGCTGCTGAAAGCTGACTCGGGCGGACACACCCAAGAATGGCGTGAACTCCAACAAGAGTGGGACATGCTACGAGGCAGACACGAGGAAATATGGTTGCGTCGTAATAGGGGAGGCGGTCTACAGGATAGTCTGAAGCGCTTCGTCCCCTTCGCTCGCTTCCTCGCTACCAAGAGCAGCGGCAGCCGTACGGCGGCGAAGTAGATTCCTCCTTCCTTCGGAAGTTGCCCGCAAGCCCTGATGGGATGCGTTTCGTTTTCGTTTTCGTTTTCGCAAATTCGTTTTGTCTTTAGCCGAGATAGTGCCCAATCGGATGTGGACTTAACCCCGAGGACCAATGGTTGCGCCGTTCCTTCTTATTCTTCCTGAGTTGTATTACTTGTTATAAAGACCAAGCGACAGTGCACAACCAAACTACAACCATCCCCAACAACAATAACCAACAACATAGCTACAACAACAGCATGCAAAGCCAACATAAAGAAAAAGACGAGAAGGGTACGCACTTCCGGCAGAAAGAGGGCGGTAAGTGTAGTGCGGGACTGAATGTCCCCTTTGTCGTGCACAGCTTGGAAGCCAGTGTGGAAGCTGACCGGTCCCAAGGGCGAACCTGGTGTGGGGGTTAAGAAGGGCAAGAGCCAGCAGCATGGCCAACACCTCGTTTCCGGCCGGTAAGTTCCTGAACTGGTTTCGCTTTTTTCGTTCTTTCCTTTTTGTCGTTTTTCGTTCTTTCATTCATACGTCAGTTGGTAACAACAGCTACAAGCTGGTGATATGGAGCGAAGACGTGAGGGCAGGCAAGGGTCCGTGTTCCATCAACGCCACCGTTGACCTCTTCAACGACAGGCACGTGCTCCGCTGTGTAATGTGAGACAGGTGTGTATCTCTCCTTTCTCACCCTAGTGAACAGCGGCGACAAGGTAGGCAGCGACTCAGTCTCAGTCAAGAAACCCAACCGCAAGGAGAAGCTGTCATTCTTGGTGGCAGCGGAAGGCGAGAAAGTGCCTGCTCGCGCTTCCATCGTCATTACATGTGGTGCTCTGGTCAAGGTGCTTCTCTAGCCTCCTCGAGTTCACGCACTCAGCTTGCACGAGCTCAACATCTTCTGTTCCGGTGTCTTCCTGTGCTCACTTACTTTCCCTGATGGGCATAGAAGGTCAAGGTATTCGCTGTTCTGGGATACCGCGAGGGTCTCACGGATCCAAGTTCGTTTGAAGTACGGACTGCTTCCTGTGAATGCATGATTCTATGTGCAATTGGTGCTGACTCTCTTCCCGTGGGTACAGCCGGAGAGCGCCATGTGGGATATCTCTCACCTGTCCGCTGCCCAAAGGGCCCACGTATCGTCCGTTCTGGCAGAGTGGCCTCCTCTCGAAGGCGCAAAAGCCATCACGTACGCATCGAGTCGTATCCTCAAGGAATAGCCCCAACGTTGAATCATTGCTTACGCCAAGATTGATTGTAACAGATATGATAATAGCCTTGCTATCAAGGAGCTCCGCAGGGACAGTGACGAGAAGGAACGAGCTTTCGAATGCGGCATGATCAGGCCTTTCCTTATTCTTGTTTCGATGCACCCCAAGCGACGTGCCATCTGGGTAAGTGGGGTCAATCTTATTTGCATTCCGGAAGAACGGCTCATCATAGGAGTTTCTTGATAGGCGAAAACATTGGAGATCGATCTGTTGACAAAGCCCTGGTTCGGCAATTCACACAAGGAGGCCTGGTTCATCATCGACAAAGACAGGAAGGGCATCCAAGCCAGGGCCAACTTCGCGTTCCGCGAGAGCCTCAATCCGTTTGCACGCAGCTGCAATTGGTATGAAATTGTCAATCGAGTGACGAGAAAAGCCTTCAAAAAGGATAAGCATGTTGATGAGGTGAGTAATCAGGACGTCTGCTGGATAGAGACCATAAACTCACACGTTCGCATTTCTCACCTGTAGGCCATTCATAAGGAGATCGCCTCTTCCAAGAAGAGCTTCAAACAGAGCATAGGTCCGTGCCTTGACCCTTCAGATCTCACTGTACCGAACATCGAACAGCTTTTCATGCGCGCCTTTAGCTGTACGCTTTCAAAGATTCGACATGTCAAATGTATTTCGAGGAGCTTAGTCTTATGGTGCATGTTGCCAGGTGTAATGATGGCCAGTTTCCCCGAGCAACAACGGCAGATCATCGACGAACTCATGGAACTGGATGAGGCTCAGGAATACGCCTCCCGACTACGTGCTGCAAACTTTACAGATGGCAATCTTATCCGTTTCATTGTGGCTCAATCCATGTTGGGAGACACTAAGGTGAGACAGTCTGTGCCTGCACCAACTCTTCTTAATTTCTCACTATCGGACCGTCCGCAGGAGAATGTGACCCAAGGAGCACTTCACTTCGTAAAGAAGATGGAGACTCTTGGTGCGGGAGATGCGGCCAAGTTCGGCATTCCAGCGGGTACCAACTACCTTCATTCCGTTTTGTGTTTTATGGTTGTTGACTTCCCACTTGTTCCCAGTCATGCTGTTCATCTCACCCATCCCGGCCATTCCCGCGATCATGCTTGTGCGTAACTCACTGGCGGCCGTTTGGGGAAGCACCCCGGGACGAATCATTCCGTCGCTCATTGGTACGACCCGCTGAAACCCTTCTTCGCAGTTCTCAACTTACGCGCATGCGCGTGTAGGCATTCTGGGCCAGCGCTCATGGCTCAGCCTCGGCGGGATCCGCGTTGAGGACTACTACCCTACTCTCACTTCTGCTTAGCTTGCCTGGCCGACCGTTGGACTCACCTTACCATTCATGGACAAACGTCAATGTAACCATCAATTCAAGAGAAATAATATACTAAAAATCAAAAGGCTTGCTTGTCCGTGGTCAGCGCAGAGGCCAGAATGGGTGTGTCAAGTACTGCGTGTGCCCCAGTGTTGGCGGCATGGGTGGCTTACTGCGTTGAGAGCTCAACGGCGAAGGCCAGGGCAACCTTGGCAAAGTCGCGTGCGTGCTCAGTGGAGAGCTTGTCGAGCGTGTCCTGCGGCGAGTGAATGCTGGGGTTGCTCTCGGAGAAGATGGTCTCAAAGGGGAAGGCCGACGGGTATCCAGCCTTAGTCCAGCTGGCATGATCGCTGTGCGTAACCATGAACACATCAAGGGTCAGCATCTACTTAAACACTTGCAGGCCAGACCAGTTTACCTGCAGCCATATCCGCAACGGGTGTCTACAATGGGCAGCTCAGAGTACTCCTTGGCCAGCTCACGGACGAACTGGGTGAGGGTGGCGTTGACGTTGTCCGTAACGACGGCAAAGACAGGCTTGTTCTTGTGCACGTATCCCACCATGTCTGTTCACAATACATTCGCGATCAACAAGAGCGTCAATGCTTGCGCCAAAGTTGCTGCCTTCGGCATTGGAGGATGGAGCGCAGGCGCGTACCGAGCTGCAACATGCCGGCTACTACCTTGCCCTGCTTCTGGTAGGCGCTGGCGATAGCCTGCGAGCCGAGAAGACCGACCTCCTCAGCGGCGTAGGCGTGGAACTCGAGAGATCGGCTGCCGCGGAATCCGTTCTCGGCCAACACGCGGAATACCTCAAGGACGGAGGATGATCCCGAAGCTTGGGCACCACAACCACAAGAGTGTTGGACGGCGTCACAACAGGCGGAAATGGCGGGCCTTACCATCGTCATCAGCGCCAGGAGCCCTTCCGGTGGAGGTGTAGCCAACTGAGTCCTCATGACCGCCGATGATAACCAGCTCATTGGCATTGTCACCTTTATCAAGAGCACATTCATCAGGAAATGAGTGCAAAGGACAAGAACATCATGAGGCCAGTAAGGGTACCGGTGCCCTCGATGCGAGTGATCACGGACGGCTGAGGCCAAGAGTGATTGAAGAAGCTGACGGAGATGTAGGGAGCATCATTGCCGAACGTGCTGTACTTCTTGTGCAGCAGCTTGGCGCCTTTGTTGAACAGAGGAATGTGGAATCATCAGTCATCACGATCAAGAATGACACCGAGCACGTGACGGTGATGAGGGCTGGTGTACCTTCAACGCCGGTCGCGGTGGTGTAGTAACGGGTGTTGAGCTCGGACAGCTCGGTGATGGTCTTGGCGATCTCCTCGGCCGACACCTCCTTCAGCAGCTTGTCGATGCCCGGCTGTAATGAAAAAAAAGCACAAAAAACACGTTTTAATGTACAGTTGTTTAAAATAAATGTAAAATCGAACAAAATTACCAAAATAATGAAACGAATTTGAGAATCATAAAAATGAAAACTAAAATAGAAAGTTTCGGATAATATTTTAAGTGTGGAATTACCGGACGGCGAAGGGTGAGCTTTGCGGGGAGGGTGGTGGAGGTGAGGCCGGGGACGGGCGCGAGGTCGGGATAGTCGGTGACGTCCATGAAGTGGGCCTTGCGCTGGATGAGGAACTCGATCTGCGCGGCGGTGAGCCATGCGCGCTCATGCTCGCCGAACTCGATCAGCCGGCGTCCCTGACCTCGAAGGGTGTTGCCCACGGCGGACGACAACGGGGCGGCCTCGGCGAGGCACGCCAGGAGGACCACGAGTGAGAACACCACCACCAGCTGCGTTTTCATCTTTGGTGTAGTAGAGAGAGATAGGAACACTACAGTCATATTTTTCTTACTATCTCTCAACGCCGGCCAAATGGCATCTCGCCGTCGTCACACTCCTTGCCGCGGACATTCCTTAAATACCAATAGTTTGTAATCGTTTCAGTCAGCACGAAACGTTACGCTAGGCCAGACAAAAACAAATCAACATGGTTTGAATTCCAGTGTATTAATTTATCCTTTTGCCAAGAGCGGTAATACCCACAGCCAACGGCCGGAAACAGTGTCCATACACCCAGTACAGATCCGAGGCAAGAAGATGAAGGCTAACCTACTTTTCGCGGTCGCTCTCGCTGCCCTCCTGTTCGCCGTCGCCGCCCACGCGGCCGACGTGAAGAAACTCGACTTTGCGTTGTTGTACAAGGGAGCCTGCACCTACGACAGCGCCAAGCAGTTCGCCCACTGCAAGCTCAAGGCTCAGTCCCAGGAAGTCTCCACCCGCATCAAGTGCGTGCACCATCCAACCACGTTGTTCCCTTTTTTTTTTTTTTTCATCGTCCACCGCTCCTCCAGGGGGCAGTGATCATCCGTCATTTTTCATCTCATGATTTTCATCGTACCTGAATACGATTTACTTTTATTTGATTTGATTTCCCACATGCCGGCACTCACCTCTTACTTCCCTTTGCTGGGGGGGGATTGTACAATCATGAACGCAGGGGCGACGGCAGCGTGGAGACGCACGTGAAGGACGTCATCGGCAGCATCTCGAACCTGGAGCTCGATCTCAACTACAACTTTGACAATCTCACCTTCAGCTCCCATGGCTCTGTCGTACGTCGTGTCCTGCCCTACTTCTAAAAAGAACGAAGACGACAAAGTGTCTGTCGTTTTTCGATCTTTTTGTTGGCCAAAGAACGAAAGGTCTGACTTGTTTGGCGTTCGTCCTCCGTGGCGTGCAGACTTTCGGCACCCACCAGACCCATCAAAACCACAGGCTTGAAATCACTGATGGTGGCAACGGCAAGATCGGCCAAACGTATACCCAAGCTTACGCATTCGCAAGCACCATGAAGGTCACCAAGGGCTATGGTGCCTTCAACCACGGTATGAGGGATTGACTGCAGTTGATCACGGATGGTCCTCGTTGACGATTCTTTGTTTCAGCTATTGGTTTCATCACGTTCAACTCCGTGTGGGACTTCCAGACGAGCAACGCTGTTGGTGGCGTTGTTGGTACTGTCTCAGTCCCTAGGCTTAGTTGTGGGCAGTATTAACACTCCCTCTGCGCATATGGCAGGTGTGATCCATTTCCCTGGTGACAACAGCACTATCGTCGCGAACTAGGTCGAACGCGTCCTAAGCTTGCGTGCTGCTCTGGCTGAAGCTGTTTGGTCTCCCTTATTCCTGCCGCCCGAGCACGTAGCTATCACTAATAAAAGCCTTTATACATTTCCGCTGTGGATCCTCATCAGTTCTCTCCGTCCTCTTCATCATCGTCATCCACTATCACAGCACGCCTTGTCTTTCGGGCGGATCTCTGGGCTGGCTTCTCGCCATCACTGTCCTCCACAAAGTCATCGCCCATGTCATCCAGGATGACAGCATCTGGTACGGGCTTCTCCGCATCAGTCTCTTCCTCCTCCTCCTGGTTGGCGCTCTTAACATCGTCAGCCTCATCACTCCTTCTCCGAATTCTTCAGTTCCTGTGCCGCTTGTGCCTCCGTACTAGCCTCACTGGGTGAGGATGAGCTGGCCACCATTTCCTTATCCTTGCGCGCCATCTCCTCGTATTTCTGGTGAAGTGTTTCATGGAGTGAATTTAACAAAATCAAATAGATAACAAAAAGAATACAAAGTTGAGTTATGCGCACCTGTTTCTCTTCCGGCGAAAGAGTCTTCCATAGCTCGGCGAGCTTCTTGGTGACCTCCCCGAACTTGAGTTCCGGATGCTGCCCCTTAATTTCGGCGCGTCTCTCCGAAGTGAAGAAGATGTAGGCCGATCGTCCTCGCTTAGGCTTCTGTCCCTCCTTACTCTTCTCCCCCTCCGCCTTGTCCTTGTTCTTCTTGTTCTTGTTCTGTTTCTTCGACTTCTTCATCGGCGAAGGTTGCTCACCATCGGCGACAACCTCGCGGTCATCAGCGCTGCTGTTGGTCCTATCCTCCTCTTCCTCTTCGAGCTTGCGCTTACGGAGCTGCGCGCTCGGACTCAGGCTGAGACCGGGCATGACTGCCGTCAGCGGCCGCTGCCAGTCTGGTGTCGCGCAGCGGCGCGCATGGTTCTGGAGGCCGTAGTTGCCCGAGCGGCCGGACGACCCGCCACCGCCGTCGGCACGTGTTATCACCTTGGGCCCGCTCCCCCGAGGGGTGCTGCTCCCCGACGAGGTCTTCTTTTGGGGTGCCCCTGCTGAAGTCGCTGAGGCACGAGTGCGGACCATGGTGCTTGTTCAGTTAAGATACGTGAGGTGTGTGAGAGTATGAGAGATAAATTGTGGGTTTAAGGCCCCTCACCCAAGTCACTACTCCCAAGGCAAGGTGAGGATATGTGGCAGTGTAGGTTGTATGTCGATAGAGAGAGGCCCTACTAGTATATGGATGTTGGTTTTTCCGACCGTTAAAAAAGGCGCGAAAACAAAATTTCAGAAATGCGTTTCGTAAATCAACGAGAGTTGCCGAAATATTTCTGTTCGGTCAGGGAAGAGGAGAGAGGGAGAAGGAGGAGTTGCTGGTGTAGACGTCCAGTGAGAAGCGGCCTAGCACGCCAGGCTCATGTGTGCACGCAATGATGGTGTACTCCACTCCTCGATGTAGTTGGAACCTGGCGCTTGCTGATGTATGATGGGAAAGAGATGAGCAGCTGGAATAGTGTGATTGAATCAGGCAACACAGGTGGTACCTTCACTGCCCTTGATGAAGGTGACTTCTTTGGTGAGGAATCGTTTGTCACGTCGTGTGGCAATATAGAACCCAATGGTGTTGTTCGTAGACGGTGGCTGGGAGAGCACGATGACAGCGTCGATGGCATGACGCATGCCACCTGAGGCCATTTGCCAACCACCAATTGAGGTACCAGGCGAGGGTGAAGAGAGCACAAAGTGAGGGTTGTTTTGGAATGTTGGATGACTTGAAGAGCCACCAGAGGTCTTTGCGGTCCATTCACCCTGTGGTACACCAGAGAATGACTCCATCATAAGTTGACAATGGGCAGCGTCATGGATCATTGTGCCTGAACGAACCTGGACTGACTGTCGTGCATAGGAGAATGGTGGGGGCACAGGAATGATACGCTCATTAGCATAGAAGTTAAGCTTGAATTGGCCTTCAAAGCCTGGCTCGAATGTGCAGGGAATGACTGTGTAGATGCCTGGCTCCTTGAGGGTGAGCAGCTCTCCAACTGTTAGAATGGCCAACAATCCATTGTCATCATGCTTGTCTTCATCTTTCATGATCACGGAATGTCTAGTATCAAACCTTCAATGTCATCTATGAAATCGCTCTTCTTCAGGAGACTCTGTGATGTGATGTGCATTAATGGCTTTCCATCTGCAACAGAACAATAAGATGCAACGCAAAAGGTTAGCAAGGGCCAGAGAGTGCTGCTTTGTGGATTGTACCCTCGTTCTTGACGACGTAAAAGCCAATGTACGCCAAGTCAACTGCATCATCCGCCTGCGAGAGCAAAGTGTAGACCTGAACCGGAGCTTGGGTGACCTGATGATGAATGGAAGAACATGATGTGCTGGGAGAATCTATGCACAATGGCGTGCACATCTGCGCGATACCTTGAAGTGATACTGGGGATTGTTTCGCCACGAAGCGTAGTTCTTGCAGCCGCCAGCACTCTCTCGACGCCACTCGCCCTCTACCAGCAAATGATGGCTCTCCATGGGGGAAAGAGCAATGCCGGTCACATCGCTGCCCTTCACGCTCAGGGTGAAATCCTATTGCGACAGGATTCACACTCTTTCAGTGCTGCTCTCACTAAATAGTTCAGTCATGTGGATGGACAATGTAGGGTACATTGGGAAGCTCGGGGTCGAATGTAGCCGGAACGAGAATGTACGGGAGGTGCGAGGCCTTCAGCTCAACAGTCATGCTCACTACATTCACGAAGATGCGGGTATGAGACAGGCGAAAGGGTCGAGTCGGTACAAGGACGAGAAGAAGGTGAAGTACCTGATGCGCGCTGCGCGAAGGGAGTGGACTGGATCAAGTTGCCCTGATCGATACGGCACAGCATGAAGTCATCCTCTGTGATTGCGAGAAAGAATAGGGTAAGCGCCCGTGTTCAAGCTTACACTGAGGAACACCTACCTGTGCCCTGTACGAGGTACAGGCCAATGGCCGGCAGCACGGGGACGCTCTGCTGCGTGAGTGCGATAGTGACGGTACGCGTGTGAGCGACGCGAAGCATGTACTGTTCATAACAGCAAAGATATTAGAACGGATCAATCAAGTGCTGATCCTGAAGGAATCCCTTCTAAGGCCTGAGCGGATCGTACCTGAGGATTGTTTCGCCATGTGGGATAGTTGACGCATCCTCCGCAGCTTTCGCCCTTCCACCGTCCGTGCACTGTTCGAGTCGTTAGAGTGAAGTCCGCTAACATCCCCCAGTGAGCTTGTACATACCTTCAAAGGCATGAACCTCCTCCACGTGCTCTCCTCTGACAGTAATGTTCGGACTTGGAGGCGTGACACTGTGATGATGTGTGATGTGTAAGGAATGCAAGGGCTCTCGAAGGAAGCAGGGCTGATACGTACGTGGTGCTTGCGTCGCATAGTTGAATATGAGGCTGGGCTTCGCTCTGCGCTTCGAGGCTATAGGGAGCCTCCTCGCCGAAGTTGGGAGTACTTGGCACAACGTAGTAGACCTTATCCTTTTCCACATCAAAGGACAACGACGCTGCAAATGTTTTGCCATCACGCCATCATCATCACCGCACGAACGATGCATCAGCAATGCAGAATGAAGAATGCAGCTGGGAGGATGAACATACCGACTCCGCGACAGGCCTCGCTGCGTGCGACGTAAGACTTGGGCAGGAATCCCTTCACGCGGCGCATGGTTGTGTTGCTGGTGGTGGGTTTGTCCAATGCCATCACTGAGAGCATCACGTACTGTCCCCGTTTGGCTGACCGCACGCGCAAGGCGTATGAGTGAACAGGAACGGGGCATAACACATCAATCAGATAAGATGAAAGAGTGAGTACAAGTGCTCAGACTGAGACTAGCCTTGGTCGTCGGTTCAGTGAACGAGAGGCAGTACTGAGAATTGTTGATCCATGTGGCGCCGCTGCCGGCCGCCGTGCTGCCCTTCCACTCACCCTGTGACCACACGTGCCAGCGCGCATTAAGACTGGGGCTCTCCATTTGAATGTAAGTGTGTCCATACCTCCACGAGGTGCTTCTTGATGACTACGCTGGCCACAGGTCCGAACTTGACCTTGCTGATTGTGGTGCACACTACATCACCGCGATCCTTCGGTTAAGATAGTGCGGATCTCAATCATTAAAACTACCTTGGAGAGCGAATCGTGCACATATGCCGGGGTTGAAGGTGCACGGCACAACGATGTAGTTGCCAGGCCCGACCTTCACGCTTGCGGCCACTGCAGTGAGGTTCCTCGATGGTGAGCACTGGTTCAAGCCTATCTCTATACTTATTTGGGGGAAGAGAACCATCAAGAGAATTGGTGAATTCACTCTTTGCCACGATCTGTGAACTGCTGAGCAGCAGGTTGCGTGCGTTGCCTGCAAACCGAGGTTTGGGTCAGCGCAGATATTGGAGAGGCCTCCGATGGAGGGGATCGGAGTACCGTTTGTGCTACGTAGAAGGTAGAATCCATGGTGCGGGGGATCCTTGGTATCCGGAAGCGTCTGCGCAAAAGACAGAAAGTGAGAAAGAGTCCCCAATGAGGTTTGATGAGACCAGGCGAGAGGGACTGCCAAGGTGTGCTTGCCTGAATGACGGTGAGCTGAGTGGTCTCGTTTACGGTTAGGTAGAACTGCGGGTTGTCCTTCCACGTGCCATTGTTCGCACATCCACCAGCGCACTCGGCGGCCCATTCGCCCTATTGTGAATGTGCGTGTACGATTGCCACACACAGCAGGTAACGACACGCTTGAGCTCATCATGCTATCAACGAACTGCTGCAAGGAGGGTACGTGTGATCAGGCGTACCTTGATTTCGATGGTGTGGAACTGTTCTGTGATCGGCTCGAAGGCCACCTCCTTGTCGCTGTACACGATCACATGATACTTGCTCTCCACACCCTTGTGGTGAGTACAGGGAATCAGCACGTACTCGCCCTCCGGCAGCGTGAACTCCTCAGAGGCTGCGTTGGGTTTTGCACGCCCGATCGCCAATCCATACCATCAGAATCAAGCAAGGACGAGAATGAAGATGGAGAGCATAGGGCGTGCACCTTCTCTGCCCTTACGGAACACGGTGCCGGCATAGAGGTCGTCGTTGTTCATCACCATCAGGCGGCCCTTGCCTTGCGTCTTATGAAGGTAGAATCCGATGGGCGGATAGCCCGAATCGGGGCGTTGTTTGTTGCCACGAATGGAAGGCTGCGACACCAGGACCGCTACGTCACTTCCGCCGGGAGGCACCCTGAGTGAAGAGGAAGCATGACGGGGACGAGTCAGAGGTTCAGTTGATGGACTTCAGCCTCACCATGATCCTATGTACCTGAGGTAGTACTGCGGGTTGTTGCGCCACGATGGCGTCTCTGCGCTGCCGCCGGCCGTCTCTCCCTTCCATTCGCCCTAACGTTGGTCGAACAACTTGGTCAACAAGTGCGCACGCGAGCAAGGCACATACACACGGGGCAAGACGTACGATGAAGGACTGGTGGTGCCAGTTGTTGGGTATCTGAGAACACAAGAAGACGCGCGTGAAGTACTTGGTGAAGTCGTCGTAGCACATCCAGAACACTCCGTCATCGGCCTCCACTATGTCCAGCCGTTTCTGTGAGCAATGCACAGTCCCTTACGCGTGAGCCCACATGGTGTTGTGCGTCAGAGCTGCCGACACGAATGTACCTTGATCTCGGGCGTCCACAGAGGCGAGCGATCGGACCAATCGCCTTCCCACTCCTTCTTGCCCCACGGATTCCTACCAGACGTGCACGTTAGTTCACTCCGAAAGAGGAGCAGAGGCCAGGGACGAGGAACCTGATCTTGATGAGTCTGAGGCCATCGATGTCCTTCACGTCAATTACGCCATAGGCATGATTCTGCACGTTCATGTGCATTCGTGTCCATGAGATGAAAAATGATCATGAAGGGCTAAGGCCACGTACACAGAGTAGGCCCCTTACTTCCTCGTTCGTGGAGTCGGTACGCGAGCACCCGATGAGGTACCGCTGGGAAAAGTAGTTGAGCAGCCGCTTCCACAAGTAGCCGCTCTTTATCTCTTTTTGTGTCTCCTCTGACGTGAGAACACTGAACATAGGAGTTATATGATGATCATGTGATTGAACCGTTTCTCCAGGTGGACGTACACTTCGGTCGGAGGGCAGCCGGTGAGGTCGTAGAAGGCGTCGCCCTCACTGCCTGACTCAATCGCTTCGTAGGAGCCATGAACCTTGGCGTAGGCCTTCTCCAACAGCATCACCCAGAATTCATTGCCTACAGCACCAGCGAGGAAGGCAATGATTCAGATATGAGGATCACACTACATGCCTCTTTGTTGGTGTTATTATCGAGGGCAATCGTACGATCACGGCTGTGGGCGTAGAGAGGTCTGCCGTCCTCTCTGCACGGGATCCAGTCGTCCACTGCAATCGGCAGCCACTGGCTCCCCATCCAAAACTGGACCGAATATCTGATGCAAATGTCATCATCGCATGATGAGCATCGTGAATGCAGAGAAAGGTGAAGAGCCTAGAGCAGAGAGGGTACATACACTCCCCATCGGTTGTACTCAGAGGTGTTGAACAAATTCATGAGCAAGTTGGGGTAAAGAGCAATCACTTGATGGTGTGATAAGCAGTTCGTGAGAATGAATGAAGGAAAGAAGGACAATGATTGCGGCGCCGAGTACCGGAGAGAGGCCCGAGGAACCAGCAGTCGCCCAGCTCACCCTGCATGATGTCGTCGGGCTCAACGCCATCCACAAACAGCGAAGGCTGTGGGCATATCTCGTCGATGCGCTTCCACACCACCTTCTCACCTGTTCACCCATCGGGTCCGTTACGTGAATGATGCACGATGGTAGGGATGACGGAGAGGGAGTCACCTTTATGCATGGCTGGATCTTTCCAAACAGATGTCTCGTTTGGTGGAAACTCGGGGTCGGTCCACTTCTGCTTCACCCGAGCGCAGTTCTCGACGATCTTCTTGTGGGCTTCAGGTAGACCCTGGTGGAAGGGAATGTCGTGATGAGCATCCTCTCCATCATCATGCACATCCCCATAAGCACGAAGGACTGTGCTCACTGTAGAAGAGGGCATGTACGAACTCACCTGTAGTTCCTGGCCTGCAAGAGGCGGCTTGGCAAAGGAAGCCATCACCACGCTTGCCATCAGCTTGGTTTTGCCATCGGATACCACCTAAACGAGACGAACCCACTCGTCAACTCCGATGCATTGACATTCATCAGAAACGCTGATCATGACGAAGAGTACGTACGGCATTCTCCTGATAGCCCTTGGCGAACTGTACGCCGTTAGTACGGGCGAGAGGCTTCCTAAGGCTGGTCTTCTGCAGCTTGGCCAAGAGAGCCTCTTTCCGCTTGCCATCGCTGGTGCGTGGAGGCACAGCCGGTGTGTCCTTCCTTCGGGGCTGCGCAGCAACGGATAGGCCAGGACCCGCCTGTACCTCTTCCTTGGGCTTGGCAGCTGATGCAGATCCCGCACCAGCCGGTGGCTGGTTCGCGCTGGCGGCTGGCTTCGAGGCCGGCATTCCCGAGGGTGTCGGGATGTGAATGATACTCTCGGCATGCCGTGCCTCTTCTTCTTCGAGTTCCAGCTCGAGTTCGGCGGGTTCCTCCTCGCTATCGGAGCTATCGCTGAGCGCGGTCGCAGCCTTCTTGCGCTCGGCCTTTTCGCGTTTCTCCTTCTCGCGCTCTGCAGCGACCTGAGCGGCGATCAGCTCCCGCTGACGCTTGCGTTCCTCCTCGGCCTTCTCGCGCCTGATCTGGACCATGAGCTCGGCCTCGCGACGCTGCCGCTCCTCTATCCGCTCCTTCCGCTCGCGCAGTTCGCGCTCGCGTTCCTCCTTTGCTCGCTTCTCCTTCTCGGCCACACCAGCGAGGAGGAACTCGCGACTCCTGCGGCGATCGGCCCGGTTCTGCGCCTGCTGGGCATCGAGGTGTGAGTCCTTCTGGCTCTGGCCGCTCGTGCTGGATGCTGCGCTCGGCTCGAAGCCCTGAATGTAGGTCTTGAGCTTGTTGTCCTTGCTCTTCTTCTCTGCATGAACCGGAACTTCTGTCTGTGACAGGCTGGGTGCTAGCAGGACCTATATATGGTGCAAACGGTGAGCTCATGACAGAGGGGCCAAGCTGACAAACAGAAGGAGCTGCACCTTCACGTCGCTTATGCTGACGGCCGTCACGAGGGAGCTGGCTTGGCCGGGACCCTGCCCGAGCAGGCCGAGCAGGCCGCCCTGGGCCAGCTGATCCTCCCAGGATTTCGCTGCTGTGAGCAGAACAAGAAGAAGAAGACAAGCTGAGTTCTCACCGAGTACCGGCACACGTCATGCTTATGTGGAGTCAAAAGAGAAGGTTCACGCACTTGCCAGGGTCTTCTTCTTCTTGGAGGTGAACATGACTCACTTGCTGCCTGGGTTCGATTCGGGTGTCGTCGAGTCGACCGCTGTTTGGCTTCAGGTCAGTGGGCCAGGCTCTTTCTTGCCACGGTTCTCCTCTCTTCAACCTCTGTTCAAACAAACAAATAAAGAAGCGCTTCTTCTGGTGGTTACTTGAGACTCCAAAGAACGTCAAGGGTCACTTTCCTAAACCGTTGGGCCTGTTTGAACACTCACGAAACGATTTCATAAATTTCAAAATAATTCAATAAATAAACTTCAAACACCGTGCTTGTGCGCCAGGCTTGGGAGAAGGGCTGGGAAGCGTGAGAAGGAAGCTGTTACTTGCTTGTTCGTCTTCACAGGTATTTGTTGACCAGCTCGATCGCGACGAAGGCAGCACCGTTGGTGGGGAACGAGCGTAGCATGCATGGCGTGAACCCGCGCCAGAAGCCGACCCATCTGAACCGATTCGGAATCAAATAAGGAATGAGCTGGGTACAGTGCAAGCACACGATGGAAGGTTGAGAGTGGTGTAGACGGTGTACCCTTCACTCTGATATATCTTGACAATGCACTCTTTCACGCTTCGGTAGGGTCTATCAGGTCCGCTGGGCTGCGTGGCCATCCGGTTCTTGATCACTATGAAGGAGCATTTTGTGAGTATGTATTGATTCCTCGGAGATGAGATAAGCGTACCGTCAAAAGGATAGGCTGTGCACCACAAGGCGGTAGCAGCAATCCCACCGCACAAGAAGTTCTGGATGATGGGCGTCATCCAGTTGGCCTTTTGCTGGACCTGCCGCTGTAGGTTTGAAGAGAGCAGCATTAGGAGAGTCTACACAAGCGATCCGGAGTGAGAGGAGAGCAGCAAACCTTAGCATACTCGTAGGTCGCGAAGTAGACACCACAGAAGGTACGGAAGTAGAAGGTACCCCAGAATCCCCTGTAGAGACCTGCAATCCCACCTTCTTTGACCACTTTTCTGGGTATACGCCACGGTCCGTTAGTTGCGAAGAATGCTGAAAGTACGCACAGGTGGTCCAACCTGATGCAGTCAATCGGTCCCTTGTATTTCTGCGTGGTGGGGTCAGCGTACTGTACCTGTAATCGTGCCTTGATCTGCTCGATCGGTGTGACTGCGATTCATCAGACACACAAGTTAGCCGAAAGTGCAGCGAGACAACAACACCACCCAGAGAAGTGGCACACCGAGAATAACCGAGGTCCATCCGCCAATCATGCCGGCGAGTCCGATCTGCGAAATGCTGAGCTGCTTGCCTAAGTTCTCACCAAGAAATCGCCTGGCGTTCATGTAGGCACCAACCATCACCTTTCGGACAGAAGAAGACGGAGTGTTAGCATGGCTTGTCGAAGCCTTCGGAAGGAGAGTCATCTTCTTACAGTGTCGATTAAGCTCCATCCGAAGAGAGGCAGGGCCGCGCCCTTGTACAGCGCTCGAATGCCCTCCGTACGCACTGTTGTCGTGAGACAGTGCAGCGGTCCTCGGAAACGTCCGTAGCCACCCTCAGTCTGCAGTCGTACCTGCAAGCATAACCATCAAGCAATGCTCATCATCAACATTCCCATCATAAACATGTCCATCCCGGGGAGTGATGCGCTTCCGTTCATGTTTGGGTCCAATCCACGTAGAGAGACCGGGCCGGAGGCCATAAACTTCTCCCGGGCGGAAGAGAAAGAACGAAAAGCGAAGAGCCATCCCTCCCCAAACGCCGGTAATAGCAAAAAGAACGAAGAGCGGCTTACCTTGAGGGTGTCGAAGGGATGACCCACTACGAGCTTCACCCGAGTACAGAGTGGAGGTCAGCGAAGACAATTAAGACGTGCGGAGAGACGGAGGCTAGGGGTGTGCCGTACCTTGGCCACTCCGGAGGCGGTACCTGCAAGAAAGCCCTTGAGGTCGACTCCCTCCTTCTTCTGCACGGCGGAGCCCGTGCTCGGGACTGCGATGCCTTTGCCTCCCTCTCTTCCCCCACCACCACTGGCCATGCTGTCCTCCTTGCTAGGTTGAGTATTACTTTGGCGCCATCCTTTTTCTCAATCCTTTTCCACTTGTTTTCCTAAATACCAAAGATTCCAATGTCCAATGCAACAAGATCGTTTCGGGTAAATACGGAATGGACCATTTCTGTGAGTGGTCAATTTTGAAGGTCACCTGGATACCAGGAGAGTTTTTCGAAACTATTTCAGACCCGAACGAAACGCATCAGCGAAGGTATCCCGTGGCGGGCTGCGCCAAACACGCGTTACCGAACAGGAAGACCGACGTAGACGAGGAAGAACCAGACTCAGGTAGAGGGTGAACCTTCTCTCCCACCAGCTGGTGAGACTGGCACACACATTCTCGATCGCACCATCGTCATAGCCGGCCAACTGACTCACGTAGACTAGGAAAGACCAGGTGCACTCGTGCGGCCCAGACTACGCGCCCAGGGACGATCCTGGGTGGAACGTCCAAGAAGAGAAGAAGAAGGAAGGTAGCAAAGAAAGAAGAGGAAGGGAGCCATCAAGGGGTGGCCAGCAGTGAGAGAAGAAGGGGAGGAGATGGAGGCCAAGAAAGAGATGACTTCGGAACAATATGCGGCGAGCAAGGAACGGCGTCCGTCCGACCCCGGCCTGCCCTCTATCGTCCTGCTCGAAGGTAGGTGGTTCCTCCCAAAGAAAGTCAAGATAAATGAATAATAACTATATTTATATTTTTAAATATAAATAAAGTTATAAGCTAATCTCTTCGTCTGGCAGCGGCAGCTGCTGAGGAAGATCTGCGGCCACGATCCGCGACTTCGAACTATGAGTACGTTTGACCCGATCGGGCCAAGTGACCGAACATGCAGCCCGCTATGGGGAGTGGCAGAGAGAAGAGGGGAGGGAGAGAGAGGAGAGAGAGAG
>CDEZ01023477.1:30785-48214 GCA_000826365.1 Acanthamoeba royreba
GATGGTGATGGTGATGGTGATGGTGATGGTGATGGTGATGGTGATGGTGATGGTGATGGTGATACTGCATTACGCGACATTGTATAGAATTGGCCGTCAAGTCGGGTGTACCACTGGCCGTGGCCTTCTGCCTGCTGCCCTCCTTCAAGGGCGCTAGTTTAAGGTAGGCTCTTGCTTGATTGCCACCATTGTGATGAAAGAGCTGAAGCCATTGTGAACCGTTTGTATGTGGCTTGAACACTCAGACACTTTGGGTTCATGGTACGAGGATTGACGGAGGTCGAGAAGAACCTCCGGTCTCGTGGCATACCCATGTTGATGCTCAAGGGCCGTCCGCAGGAGGAACTGCCCAAGGCGCTCAAAACCTACAACGCCTCGCATTTGGTCTGCGATTTCTCGCCTCTTCGCGTCGGCCGCAAATGGCGCGAGGAAGTGGCCCAGTCCTCTCAGGCATTCGTCTATGAAGGTAGATTTGTTGAGATAATCAGAATGCCATTGTGGTCTCTCACACTCTGCTGAAACCTTAGTCGATGCACACAATGTGGTGCCTATCTGGGAAGCTTCCAACAAGCAGGAGTATGCAGCGCGAACCATCAGGCCCAAGATCCACAAGCAAGTGCCTAGTATCGCATCTCCCTGATGCATACCAAGGAACCATACTGAGTGTTATACGTTTATTCAGAGTATCTGCATGAGTTTCCTGAGCTACTGGATCATTCCCAACGCAAGGGAACCAAGTGGCCGGTGGACATCAAAGAAGTAGACTGGGACTCTGCCTGGACATTTATCAATGACAACGTCGATCAAAGCGTTCCAGAGCTCGACTGGATCAAGCCTGGCGTAAGTCCATCCGAACACTATCTAGAGAAGGTTTAACTGAAAGGAATCCACAGGAATCAGCAGCTCGCCAAATGTTGGACGGTTTCCTCAAGAATAAGCTGGGCCACTACAACGCTAAGCGCAATGATCCGGTGGATGATGGACAGGTGCGTATAAACATCCTAGTAGTTGAATGGGCTCCGTATTGAGGTGAGTATGCGCAGTCCAATCTGAGTGCTTACCTGCACTATGGCCAGCTTAGTGCGCAGAGAATCATTCTGGAAGCAATGAAGGTACAGCTGCCCTTACCTTCTCCTTGTAAGAGTGTAACTAAAGCGTCTTCTCTGTGACACACAGTACAAGAACAAGGCGAAGGATAGTTACGATGCCTTCTTCGAGGAACTCGTTATCCGGCGAGAGTTGGCGGATAACTTCTGTTACTACAACCCCAACTATGACAGTTTTGATGGGTTCCCCGAGTGGGCCAAGAAGAGCCTTCAGGAGCATGCCGCTGACAAGAGGTGGGGATGAAGGCTATGCTTGACTTCCAGAAACAGATGTACTTATTGCTCAATCCTGGCAGGAAACCTTTATACACTTACGAAGAGTTGGAGCAAGGAAAGACATACGATGAACTCTGGAATGCATCCCAAATGGAGGTTAGTTCCAGGTTGGCATGATAACCGATTTGACTAATGATGAATCCTTGGCCAGATGGTTCACCTTGGCAAGATGCATGGATTCATGCGGATGTACTGGGCCAAGAAAATACTCGAATGGACTGAGAGTCCCCAGCAGGCCATGGAATACGCGGTGAAGCTCAACGATCACTACGAGATCGGTACAGGATGATTCGTGCACAATAAGTATGACGCCGTGGTGCTGACAATTCACTTGCATTGACAGACGGGCGTGATCCCAATGGCTATGTAGGATGTGCATGGGCAATCGGCGGTGTTCATGATCAAGGTTGGAAGGAGAGGCCAATATTTGGAAAGGTAACCCTTGCGCTGTACCATTAGGAAGGACAGTGAACTAATGAGCCGGAGGGCAGGTTCGATACATGAATTATGCAGGGTGTAAGCGCAAGTTTGATGTCGCAGCCTATGTCAAGAAGATGGCCAATGTTGTGATTGATAAGGAAGCTAAGGTATATCATCTGACGTACATGTGGATACGGCGATAAATGAGCTCACTAACACGTACAATCACCAGACTGCTACCCTTGAGAGGAAGAGGAAGGAACATCCACAAGAGAAGGAGGTGAAACTCGAGGCCTCTGAAGATGAACAAGAGGAGCAGAGGCCCACTAAGAAGGTGCGTGAAACAGACCAAAGCGCCACCAAGAAGAGAACCACTACTCGGGACAAGAAACGAAAGTAGCACATGGAAGTGTGCAATAATTGGTCACAGTCTGAATCAATTTTCTTTTCGGTTTCTTCATAGCTTTTCTTTTTGAGAATTCCGGAGTTCAACAGGCAGAAGGAAGATTTTTCGATCTAATCTCGCGAATCTGTCCCCGGTCCATTTGCTCTGCTCTCTCGGCGCTGTGTGGCATCTTCTTCCGGAGGGAACTGCCCATTGACATCTCTCCCTCTTGCTTAAAGACGAAGAAGGACTCCGTTCTCCCTCGACCGAGTTTGCCTTGCCCTTACGATCCGCCTCGCTCCGCATTCTTCGGATTTTGCGAAGATTGTGTGGAGATTAAATTGGGAACCGATTCATCACAGCCATTATTCTGTTCATTAAACTCACAACATCATGTCAAAGAGTCCAAAGGCCACAACCAAGAAGGCCGCCGCCCTTCCAGATGGGGGCATCCTCGACCTCTTCACCTCACTCGGCGATCTCGATCTGCAGCGGCGGGTGAGCACGGTGGCGCAGCTGATGGAGGCTCTCCGCAAATCATCCGGCGAAGGGGAAGCTGCCACATTTTCTGATGATGTGCGCTACGCCCTACGGCGATTGGTGCGGGGTCTCGGGTCCTACAGAGATGCCGCACGACAGGGATTTGCTCTCGGCCTCACACAGGTACGCGTCGAACCCATATGCGCCCCCTCTGTCTCTTCAAGTTCATCAGCTGAAATGTCAATTAATTGCAAAATGTTGACGGCTCGAAATTATTTATTTATTTGTCATTTTGCAAATAATTACAATACTTTACTCATTCTCTTCTATATGAAGATGGACTGACTGTGACGTGCTTTTGTTTGTCCGCGCAGTTGCTGAACACGTTCCCGGTCGTTACGGCACGAGACGTGTACACGCACATCAAAGAACACCTCGTGGTGTCCACCGGTGCCTCCGGACCGGTACGACTCCTCTCGGTCCATCCCAGCTATGGAGTTGTCATGGTTCGCAAGCTTGACCTGATGGCTTACTGTCGTCCTTCGTTCTTCGTTCTCCGTGTTTCGTTCTTGCGGAATGGCGTACGAATGTGTGCAGGAGGAGAGGGATGTGCTGTTCGGTCAGGTATTCGGCATTCTTGCTATCGTCCGTTCTGGCAGGCTCGTGCAGGCGGGCTCTCGCGCGGCCAAGTCCGGGCAGAAGGGCAAGGACGCGGAAAGCGACCCTAAGCTCGTGGCGGAACTCGTCAAGCATCTTACCGAGGTCGCCAGCAAGAAGTCCTTCATCACCGAATTGGCCTACCAATCCATTGTTATGCTCCTGTCTCAGGTATGACTTTCATTCAGCTGACTGCTCGGACATCTTGTATAGCAGTGATCTTACTTACCACTGTTGCAGATTGAGAAGAAGTTTTTTGAGGAGCACTTGTTGCCCATCCTGCAGCCTGCCCTGAAGGACGATTCCACGACATGGTCGCCAGATACGTTGGCTCTGGTGCTCCACCTGAACGATCTCTTTCAGGTATGACATCTCAGAAGCGCTCATGCATTTACGCATCACTGACGCATTGCCCGTTTAAAGTTCAACATCTCTACACTCAACGGGAAATGGTCCTCCAAGAATGGAGGCAAGCTCTTACAGACTGAAAACGTCAAGCACCTGAAGCATGCCTGCAAGCATTCTGTCTACGCTCATCCCAAGGTGCTCTTCAGAGTCATTTCATTCTCCACAGGACTGGCTGCTCATGTTCCGCGACTCTTCGTCGCTTTGTCTCCTCCAGATCCACTCCGTTTGGGACACGCTTCTCCCCATGGTCGTCTCTGACAAGGCGGAGAAGGATCTGCTGAAGCAGTTTTGGCACCAAATAGTTGATGGTAACGTTCCTGCTCACTCTCTCATCTCATCTCGAGATATTCACCGATTGTTCGTGATGCTCTCGCTTCCGTAGAGGAGCTCTCCGCCACACACAATACTCAGTACTTGGCCTATCACCTGGTCGAACGTGCGTTGTCGCTCGTCTCAGCCGAGCAGGTCCCCATAGTTCTGTCCACTTCATTCATCAGACACATGCTTAGAGAATCTTCTGGCAGCCCCTACATGCAGGCGGCTGCCAAGCACACCGTACGCTCGGCTGTTTCCATACCTTGTTGTACACTTGATATTCATTTATACATTGCAGATTGCCAGCATCGCACAGCTGAGCCGAAGGGGTCCTGAAGTGAGCCTAGCAGTACTCATGCAACTGGCTATCGCACACAAGCAGTTTGACTTCTTCACTAAAACTCGTACAATTGCATCTCTTCCTGCTTGTTGACCACGGCTCATATTCTTACATTTATCTCTGTACGTCACGTAGGGACGACGAGTGAATTGATGAAGGCTCTCGATATAAACGGCGTGCACAAGTTCACTGAATACCTGAAGGACGTATTCTACGGTGACAAGCGCAGGGACAAGCATAAGGTTAATGCCGCGGAGAATGAAGGGGAGGACGCGATGGACGAAGAAGGCACCGCGAATAAGGGAGGCAACAACAAATCGGTCATTATCAAGGGCGCGGAGTCCTGGCGTCTGTGGGCTCTCAACAAGATGCACGAGATCGCTCGCTCCCGTAACATGCAAAAGGACGAGAAGTGGTTCCTCTCGATTCTCCGCTTCTTCTTCTTCCACGCCTTCTATGCACCTCAATCCAAGGAGCAGTCCGGCAGGCGAAAGAGTGTTGATGCCGGATCCAGCCTCCTTCTTGAGGAAGGGGTACTTCACCATAGCGACATGTTACTGTTCACCTTTTCCTGCGTTCTCACGGGTAATTTATGGCGGTGGTATTCAGCTAACACGCGTGCCGTCGCCACCGCTCTCGGACAAAACTCGAACTCTGTGCTCCGAGCGATTCTTCGCTCTTCTCGGTGAAATTGCCACGCTGCCGCCTGTGGGCGAAGGCCGAAGCAATACGAATGGTCACGAGGAGAAGGATGAAGAGAACGACGCTGAAGAAGACCAGCATGATCCGTTCTTCAATGGTATGACCCACTTGGTTCTCACTGAGAGTGTGGTTATGTCCACAACTCACCATCCAATTACTGTGCACCATAGGTCAATGTGCTGATGGCGAGCTATGGGTTTGGAAGATCGCCAACTTCCACACGCAGCTCAACTCGCTTCCGTCGCTGCAGTTCCTGCCCAGCCTCAGCCAGAATATCAAGCAGTTGCAGGCTCGCGTCCTCGAAGTCGCAGAAGGCATTCGCAAGAGCGAACAGAAGAAGCTCAAGAAGCAAGAAGACATTGACAAGGATCCCGTATGAATCCTGGCATCTTACGTACGCTTTCGCACTCCACTGACATTGATGTTCTTGATTGCCCCACAGGACTCCACAAGAGCTCGCGGCTTTGCCATTTTGCTGCTTTACCTTCACACCTACGTCATCCAGGACAACGAGTTGAGCGGCGCTCTGGAAGATTTGCTTGAATGCTGGAATAGGCTCAATGTGACTCAAAAGAAGACTTCCAGCAAGAAGAAGAGCAAGAAGAAGGCGCAAGATGATAGCATGGAGGCGGAGGGCGAGGAGCCCGAACCAATGGCGGTGCTGGTGGACATCCTTATCAGCTTCCTCACGAAGCCTTCTTCGCAGCTTCGCGATCTCGTCACACGCACCTTCCGTCTCTTCGCATCGAAAATGACTTCTTCTTCATGCAAGGCTCTCGTGGAGGTGGTTACCGGAAAGCGAGATGCCAGTCTATTCGGAACGGATGAGGATGAAGATGAAGATGAGGAGGAAGATGATGACGAAGAAGAACACGATCACGATCACGATCATGAAGCTCATGAGCACGAGAATGGCAGCGAGGAGGAGGAAGAAGAGGATGAAGAAGAGGAAGATGAAGATAACGAAGAAGGTGAAAACGATACGTCCTTGAATACTAGCGTTCCCCAAGAGCAGGGCGGTGATGATGATGAGGAGCTCCTCGACGATGAGGTATGTTTCTTTTTCATTGTTCACGGCTTTATCTTTATTCAAAGCGTAACCAATCCCATGTGGTGACAGGCCATGTTCAAAATGGACGAGCACATCGTGGCAGTGCTGAAGAACATGAAGGACAAGAAGGTCAACGAGCGAGGTACGAATGCAGGTCTGAATACAAACCAACAATGCGGAAACTAATCTTGGTACTGTGCGCTGAAGATACTCGTGAGGGCATCAAGCACTTCAAGTGTCGTGTGCTGGATCTCCTGGAGATCTTCGTTAAGCGACAACACGATTCGCACCTCATCCCCGAGATGATCGGACCCATCGCCTCTGCGATCAAGGAGAGCATTCAGAGCAAGCAACAGCAGGAACTCTCCACCAAGCTGGCTGGTTTCCTCAGGCGTCTCTTCAAAAGCAGACAGTACGCTCCAGCGATGACATGCTGGCTCATACACATTCTGATTACCTTCTGTGGCATAGTTACCCGAAGGGTGTTGAGCAGACTGAGTCCCTGCACGAACTTCTCGGCACCTTTGTGGAGCGCGCCATGCACACCAAGAGTCTCTCTGCTGACCTGTTCTCTTCCGGCATCTTCTACATCATCAAGAGTGCGTGTTTCATGCGGCGAGTGTCGCCGAGTTCTTACAAGAACTAAACGCATGTGGTGATTGCAGTTCTGTTGGCGGGCAAGCCCTCCGCGGACTATAAGCCGTCGAGCTTCTTCGCTCGTATACGAACGGCCTGGAAGGAGGAGGAAGAGAACCGAGCCAAGCGGGCTGCCGAACATAAGGAGAAGAAGGCCAATGGCGATGAGAAACCTCAAGGAGGCCAAAAGCGAAAACGAGGCGATTCTAAAGAGGGGAAGACTAAGAATAAGAAGAACAAGAAGGACCAGGAAGAACTCGACGAGGCCACTCTGCTCCGCAGAGAGCTTGTCCGACGATACAAGAAATTCACCTTGCCGCACAGCCTCACTGGCCAGATGGTGCGACCTCTCCGCCTTCTCCAGCTTCTCGTGCGTAAGTTGACTCCAAACGATATGGTGTGCAGCTGGGCAGCCTAGACGTGGATCGAACGCTCTATCTGCTCCGTATCTCACTCAAGGATCTGATGACGAGGAATAGCTCGCGCATAGAGCCAAACTTCTTCCACCGTCTCTCCCAGAACTTCCCTCGCATCTCCTGGATGCTCGTGGCAGGTACAGTGGCTGCGTTATTTGAGTCGTGATTGTGACATTGGAACTAACTTGACCCTGTGGTTCAGACTACTTGAACTACGTCACGAAGGCAAGGTCGACCTTCCTCAAGCATCACATCTTCGTTATCCTTTCAGATCTTCTCAAGCGGCCCGAGGCCACTGGCGAGAATGGGGAGGCCCTTCTTGAGGTCCTGCCTCAGATCCGTAAAGCATTCGCCACACTTCTCAAGGTACAGCTGTTCCCTGATTGTTTTAAACTGTCTCACCAACGTCTGATGAATCTTATCTCTCAACCGTACAGGATTACAAGCAACTGAAGCCAGACTACATCGTCTCTATGCTACAGTGCCTGAAGCAAGTGGTTGACGTACTGCAGGAGCGGGCAAAGCACGAGCCGGGCAGCATACGCAAGAAGGTGTTCGAGGAAAAGGTTATCGACTCAGCCGCAGCTCAGGAGACCGCTGGCTCGCAAGGCTCGACGAGTCTGCACGAAGTGCTCGATGCGCTCGTTCAGGCACGGCGAGCGTCGCAAGCCATCTGCGGTCACGCGTCTAAGCTCTACATGGCGCTCGATCTCCCTCTGCCGGCAGAGCTTCAGAAGAGCACACTCTCCAAGCAAGAACGGAAGAAGCAGCGACGTGAGGAGAAGAAGAAGCGACAGGAGGAGCGAGACCGCAAGCGTTTCGAGAAGCTTGCTCAGAAGAAGCTCAAGTACCAGCTCCTGGCCCAGCAGGAGGCCGCCGCTCAAGGCAACAGCGAAGCCGCCAAGGACAAGATGGACACCGACGAGAAGCCCACGGAGGAGGAACGACCACAGAAGGAGAAGCAGCAACCAGCTGAGAATGGCGTCGCCCACGGCGCGGAGAACGGCAAGACCGCGTCCAACCAAAAGAAGGGTAGCAAGAAGGGCGGCAAGGTCAAGGCTTGATCTCATCTAAAAACCCTAACTTGTGTTGGATTCACATCCCTGTGTGACAGAGTGATCGGACCTAAAAAAAATACAAATTTTGCATTCATTGCCAAAGCAATGAGCGTTTCTTCCTCCTTCGCCCTTGTTCTTGCTCGAGCATCAACAAGGGGCATCAAGAACAAGCCCTCTCTATTCCCATAATAGAAGAAGCAGTCCACTGGCACAAGACGCTTGGAGGAAGCGGAGATAAGTACACCCACGCAATACCCAATATTGCCCCTTCCTCTGGCCCCTGCCGCTTGAGCTGGCGTAACTGCCAAGTTCGTGGTGATTGAAGGGTGAGGTAGGAACCAAGGGTTTGCAAAAACCACTGTGGCTATCTCCACGGAGGGGCATTCACACGATGATTACCTCTCTACTAAAGCTGGCCCACATTCACCCCTCACAGCCAACCTTGAGTAGACGCCATCAAAAAAAAAAAACATTTTCAAAAAGTGTGCAAACAAAAGTATCTGCACCCAACTTCACAGGTACGCTCGGATGATCCATGTAAAGTTGGTCTCCATGTGAATTTGCGTCTCTCCGAAAGCGTTACAAAATAACGAAAATTTTGATGTTGTTTCAGAATTTTAGGAATTCTGCCATTTCTCTGCTTTTTCTTCTGCGGGCAAGAAGAAGAAAACAGACAAATTGTAGAAGATCCAATTAGCGAATTTTGTCCACAAGGAGAGAGATGTTCGTGAGAGAGGAACGGAACCAGGATGCCACAGTCTACGTGGGCGAACTCGACGCAAAGGTGACCGAATCCCTGTTGTGGGAGCTCATGCTGCAAGCCGGTCCCGTGGGTACGAGATCACAATTTCATCATCTAATCACATTCTTGCTCGTTTTTGTTTTATGTTAAGCTTTCCTTGCGATTACAAATCATTTGATTCTGTTAGTTATTTTGTTCTTTCCTTTTGTGGATATTTTTCTTTTTGAAATGATCATATTATTTGCATTTGTATGCAACTGACTGACCCGCGTCCATTGTGTGCAGTGAACGTATACATCCCGAAGGACAAGCTTACACTGCTGCACCAGGGCTACGGGTTCGTAGAGTTCGCATCGGAGGAGGATGCCGAGTATGCCATAAAGCTGATGAACATGATCAAGCTGTACGGCAAGCCTCTGCGCGTTAACAAAGCTAAGCGCGATGGCAAGACGGTGGACGTGGGCGCCAACCTGTTCATCGGCAATCTCGATCCTGAGGTGGACGAGAAGCTCCTCTACGATACCTTCTCGGCCTTTGGCGTCATCATCACAACACCCAAGGTTTGCCCGCTCGTTTTGCTGTTTTGCTTCATGTCCCTCATCCTCACTCATGCCTGCGCTGTATGGATGCAACAAACAGATCATGCGAGATCCGGATACGGGTGAGAGCAGGGGATTCGGGTTTGTGAGTTTCGACAGTTTTGAGGCTTCCGATGCTGCTATCGAAGCGATGAATAACCAGTACCTTTGCAATCGAGTCATCACTGTGTCCTACGCCATCAAGAAGGACTCTAAAACTGGTGAGCGTCACGGCTCTGCTGCCGGTGCGTTTCCCCTTGCCTCCTCTGTTTCTTTGACAGCAGATTGTACTCACTCTCACCAAACGTGGCTCGGTTTGTGTGTAACAGAGCGTATGCTGGCGGCCAACAATCCCAATCGATTCGTCACGCAGACGCGGCCTCACACGATGTTCGCCGCGCCCTCCGCGGCCGCTGCTAGCATGCCCATGGGAATGCCTATGGGAATGGGTATGGGCATGGGCATGGGTATGCCCGGGTACCCAGGCATGGGCGCCGCGCCCATGCCGCCTGCCTTCGCGCCACCACAGCAATTCGCGGGCTACGGTGCCGCTGCGCCGCCCATGGGGTTCCCGCCGATGGGCGCCCCTCCACGCGCCTTCCCACCGCCCTTCCCTCCGCAGGGCTTCCCCCCGCAGGGCTTCCCGCCAGCAGCGCCTCCGGCCGGCTTCCCTCAGCAAGGACCACCAACACAGGCCCCACCCGCTGCAACCACGCAATAGATGCCTCTAGTACTCTCCCTCTTCTATTGTCTCTCTTGGATATCGCTCGCGCTTCGCCCCACCAGGTATACCTCTCCGCAGTCATGACGGTGGCGGTGCGCTGTGCGGAAGCACACAACACTGAATAAATAGGAAGAAGCCACTCGCTTCTTGTCCTTCGCACCGGAAAGAAGAGGCCAATCATGGAGAGAATGTACGAAGACCTTACGCTGCAATGATACGTTACTGCTACAGCTACTGCCTGATCAGTAAACGAATCATTGCGCCATTCGCCGGTACACTGGAGATGCGTCCTGATATTGCTTCAAGAGCATCGTTTTCCGGTTCGCCTTGATGTATCTGAACAGAGACAAAGAATGAGCGATGGCCTGGACAGCAGACCACAGCAGGATCCTTACGCTAGTATTGTCTCGGCCTTTTCCTTGATGTACTGTCGCCCATCATCATCTATGCCCGCCTCCGCCAGCAACTCAGGGAGTCGCACTGTTGACACGACAGTGAGCTCTTCCGAAAAGTTATGCAGTGGTTCAACAGAGGCTTTACCGAATAGTCGCAGCAGGTGCTCTGCTCCGTAGAGTTCTGACATAGGTTTCCCAGGGAATGATTTGATGGCTTCGGCATACTGAATCCGCTCGAATCGATAGAGTAAAAGGCTGCCAAGCGCGGCATCAAAGTACTTTTTGATCCCCTCCACAACTTCCACCTCCCTGGAGAGAATCCGAAGGTCAAAAGGTGATTGATGATTGGCAAATGCCCAAACCAACCTACCTTTCCCCTTCCTTTTGCTCTTCCTCTTCTTTGATTTGGGCCTTGTAGTCGTCCAGAATCTTAGCCACAGACGGTTCTCTTGGTAGGGGAATCAGCTGCATGATGGCAAACCATCGTCAGGCAAGAGCGCTAGCACTGCGCAGGGAGGGAAATAAAATCGTACACATTTTGAAGCTATGAAGCGCTGATCACGCACGAGCCGTTTTTGTAGCTTCTTGGGCATGTCTATGGGCACCACGTTCCCTCGTAAACGCTGGAACAATATTCAATTGACATCAGCACTGGATCAAACGAAGGGGTTCAAGGGATTCGTACCATCTCTGTCGCTTTGCGTTTGCGTCCCGCTAGTGAAGAAGAACGTGAGAGCAAGAAGGTTAGTCATCAACAAGAACACTCCTTTGCTGCATCAAAATGGGCGGACGCACATCGCGGGCCGCCCTTGCCCTTCTTGGCTGCCGTGGTCTTGTTCTTGCGCATCTCCTCCTGCAGCTTCTTGCGCATCTGGACGCTGGCCGGATTGTGCTTGAGCATGCGCGAGTGGTCCACCCATTCATTCCATCTGTATGGTACGTATCCCATCGCCATCGCCATCACCACCATCGTGAACGTTCACCATGACCACAGAACGGCTCTCATCAGTAAGTGCGTGAATCCAAACCGGACACCACAAGATGAGATCGCGATCTCATCTCCACATCTTTTCCTCCGGAATCCAAGATCAAATCTGCTGTCCTGGGAGTGTACCTGTCCTTCCATCCCTGATAGTGAATCAAGTAGTAGGGCTTCCGCACGGTGCCCTCCCCGTTTTTGTCGGGCTCATCCCGTAGCTCCATCTCCAACACCTGCGCATCCATCCACCCCCAAGATCAGCATCACGTAGTGCGAGATGGACAGATAGATCCCATGAGATCAGGATCAAGATGAAGATCGAGATGTGAACAATCCATTGTGTAGCGGTTCGTACGGGTCTTCCTACCATGAGTGCGAAATATATATCTATCTACTCAGGGGTATGTGTGGGGAAGGATTGATTGTAAAGGATTGGGGAGGAAGAAGGAGGTTGGGCATGCCTTGGCCTCATAGAGGAAGGAGTGGTGGAAGGCGAATATGAGCTCCCCTTCCTGATACTGCGGCTTGATGGTATGCGTCATCGCGCGTACGTTTGAGTGTGTATTTGTGTTTGTGTGTGTTTGTGTGTTTGTGTAGAGAGTCTTCAAGAGTGTGTTGGTGTGTGATGTGCGTAATGTATTCTTTTGGTCACCAAGAGCTCTCGGACTCGGTTTTTCTTTTTCTCTCTCTCTGGACCGAAGAGTCGGTGTCTCGAGGTCGTTCGCGGCTGCGCGTCGTGTGTGTGCGGTACTCAGGAGGGAGTGTAAGAATTCAGGCCCTGACCTGCCGGGTTTTTTTCTTTTTTCTTCTTCAAGGGGGTGACCGGTGAGGAAGGTCCAGCAATGCCCTGGGTTTTGGATCGTCCCAGACGTGGGCTTGGAGGTGAGGAAGACAGGAGGAGGGTCACACTGTGCCAGCCCCGAGTAGGCGGAAGAAAGGGGAACCGGATCGGACCGAGAGGTGCTGGCTGGTCGGGGAATGCGGCAAGGGGGGTAACGTTTCTCCTCCCTGATGACGCACAGCAGCCAAATCCCCTTTGGTTAAATGTCGACAGGAATTGTCCAGGACCTGTGTTTGGGGTGGGAACTCCTCCAAGTAGAAGGGGTCACAGTAGAGCCATAGGGGTAGACAGGGTCAGGAGATGAAAAGACACGTAACCCAAAGCTCTGGGCACCACGGACAACCCTTGGGCGTTACGTGATATCTATATCAGATAATTTATCCACTGCAGACACACGGCCCCTGTGGCGATCAACTTGGTCGTGTAGACGAGTGATCACATGTGTACACAGAGGCCACAGTACCATCAGTTATCGTCAGTTCCATCTCCATAACTTCACACAACTGATGGACAACTGAGGATATAGAAATGTAAGTGTATTTGCTCAATCATCTGTTCGCCTCTTCTTGCGCGTGCTGCCAGTGCTGGTGGACCTCTTAAGAGCCATCCTTCTGTTCTTGGTGTCAGTCACGCTTTGCTCTTCCTCCTCTTGTCGCTCTGCCTCTACTTCCTCCTCGTCATCCATCGCTGTGGTCGTTGTGTTCTCGGCCACTTCCTCCTCTTCCTCATCTCGGGTTCTCCGTTCCTTGCCCTTGGTCTTTGAATCTGCAGAGGTCTTCATGTACTTGCTGCGCCGCTCCTGCGTCGTCTCTGGCTTCTCTTCCACTTCTCTCTTGTGTCCTCCCTATAAGAGACAGGTGTAAAGTTAAGTAAAAACAATCCTCCTGCTCAAAGCCTGCGTTGCAGTGTTGGAAGGAGAGGAAGTACGAGGCTCTCTTGCTTCTGCTGCAACTTGCGGAACAGCAGGTCTGTCTTCTCCGTCGTTATGACTGCACATACAGCCATACACGCATCACGTCAATAACGGGCAGTCAGGTGGCACAGCAGCAAGTAAAACGCACCTTGTTGAGGAGGCGGTGCCGTGTCATGTGTGGGTGTGTACAGGGCAGGCGCCTTTGAATATCCAATATTGGAAAAACATTTAAGAGATTAAATATGTGGTCGTTTTAACAGCGCGCATTTATTTTTCTTTGAATTTGGGCACCTTGATGGAAGGCTTGATTTTTTGATTTGCCTTCCTCGGCGGTGCTGCTGTGGTCGAGAAATTCTTGCTATTATACGAAGGAAGCGCGCCCAACAGAGACATCTTGTCTCTTCTCTCCTGTGTTCTTTTGGTCTCGTTTTCGCAATTGATTTTGATAAGTGAAAGAAAATATTTTCTTTTGTATTTTACAAAAGGAAATGAGCGAAGAAATTATCCTTGATTAGCGCCACCTTAAACATCTTGTGTTGCTGTGGCTGTTGGCGTCAGGGTGTTGTTGTCCTGTGGCGCGGTTGTCTTTCGCCTGACGCCGCAGATTTCTTAAGTACTCTCCACCAATTTGCCAGAATATTATTTATATTTTATATTTATTGCAAATAACGTGCCTTCCTCTCATTCCCTTTTCGCCCAACCCTCTCGACCATTTTCAAGAATTAATTTCCCGAGTTCGGATTCGAATAGAAAACAACCTTCCATCTCTCCCCTCATAGACGTCGCCTGAAGAGGGAAAGAAAAAGGAAATGATGAGCGAGGAGGAACACAAGGATGGAGAAGGGAAGAAGAAACACAAGGATGAAGGGGCGGTCGATAAGAAGCATGCCCTGCTCCAGAAATTGGATCTGATTCGAGGCATGAAGAGGCTCAAGGAAAAGAGCAAGCACAATCCCCAACAACAGCAACACCATTCGGGCGGCGCGGCTAGCGCGTCCACGATACGGGTCAATCGCGCCGGTGGGGCCATGCCGAACTCGGCAAGACCAACCGAGCTGCCGCGATCCACATCGTTGAAGGGGGTCGTCTCGCGTCCCGAGCTACAACGCAGCCAATCCCTCCATGTGTGGCGCAGGTACCTCCACCTCATTCAATATATTTCCTCTTCATTTACATTCTCTTTTCATTTAATGAATTATTATTATTCAATTTCCTCTACACGACGGTAATGGCAAGTGTTAATTTACATTTAAATGTGAATGATCAATATGGTACAGCGACAATCGAAGCGATGAGGAGCATCCAGTGTGGTCTATGATGGGCGACAGCACCTTCCAGGCCGATCTTAGTCGGCAGGACCTCACCGAGCTGCCTGAGTCGCTGTTTGGACGTTCCACGCTGCAGATTCTCGACGTCCATTCCAACAAGCTGAGCTCGTTCTCGCCTGAAGTTGGTACGTGGACAGCTCCCAAGGTCGTGGTAATGAGGGAGGCTAACGTTGAGGCTCTGATCGTGTCTGTGCGTGAGTAGCTAAGCTCACCAACCTAACGGTGTTCGTGGCGAGCCACAATCAGCTCACCAAGCTGCCCAAGAACATCGACAAGTTGACCAAGCTCATTATCGCCGATGTCCAGAATAATCGACTCACCAAGCTGCCTAAGCATATGGGCAAGCTCAAGGCTCTATCCAAACTCTTTCTCAACAACAATCGCTTCGCACAGTTCCCAATGGCCATCGTCTCCATGGGCGAGCTACAGACTCTCAATCTCTCCTACAATTTCCTCGCTTCCGTTCCTCCAGACATCTGCCACATGCGTAATCTCAAGATGCTGAGGCTGGCTGGTAACTTTATTCGTGAGCTGCCGCCTGAGGTACTCATATTTCACGTTCTCGATCATCAGTGCTTGAACTAACTTTCTCTGTGCCTTTAGTTCTGGCAATGCGAGTACTTTGAAAAGGTAGACATCAGCAACAATCTGCTCACCAGCGTGCCACGCGATCTGAGCCGAATGAAGAACCTCAACGAGCTCAGTATTGGCTACAACAAATTCTCGGGTTTCCCCGAGGGGCTCACTACACTGCCAAAGGTGGAGGTCCTGTCAATTGAAAGCAACGGCCTCACCTCGCTCCCCTCTACCATTGCCAACCTTGCCTCCACGCTCAAAAAGCTACACCTAATGTCGAACCGCCTGGTAGATTTGCCAGATAACTTCCGACTTCTTAAGAATCTCGATGAGTTAGATATGAGAGGCAATCCGCTTGGTCAACTTGGCTTTGGTACCTTGTGCTCCGTTGATGTTTCTATCTTACTGTTTCAACTTCTGACGCTTTTCCAGGTCAAGGAGAGTGGAAGAAGGTGCTGGTAGAACTGACATCCCTTAAGACGCTTCTCACGGGAGCCGCTCCAGGCCAGAAGGCAAAAATGCTCATTAAACCGAAGCTAGAACCAACTGTATCTGTACCAGGTAAAGTTCTATCCGCTGGCTGATGGACTTGTATGCGCCTAACAGCTTTATGCATCTCGAAAGACGAAGAGCATTTCCAAATTCCAAACGGATCCCTCAGCAAACGTTCTCGAGTCAAGGGCCTGCCAACCCCTTCACCCGGTATGTGTCTTCCTAAAGCTGTTGGCCCTGTTAGCAAGCAATAATCGTTGTGTCAACTAGGGTCAAGCGGATCCGCTGGCGGGGAAGGCAACACATTCGATATGTTCCGACACATGGGCAGTAAAGAGTCTGCCAAGGATGAGCTGCTCAAACAGCTGGACGAAGCTGCCAAAAATTTGGATTTATGCGAATCGGGGAAGGAAAGAGAGGATCTGCAGTCATCAGGCTCGAGCGACATCGGATCTGCCAGAGTGTCTCTGGGCTCAAAGAGCGAGGACGGGGAAGATGAAGAATTCCTTCGAGAGCTCGAAGACGGCGAGATTCTCAAGCGGGATAACAGTTTATTGGTACAAGAGTATTCTGCTGTTGAGGACTTGAACAAGCCAGGTCTGCAGAGGGCCAAAAAGGATGCCATACAACAGGAGGTATGTACAGCTGACGGTATTGTTGGTGAGGAAGAAGCAGCTGAATCCTCTTTCAATTCAGGATGCTCATTGCGAACACGTCTTTTTGGGAGCCGACAAAGTGGAGCATGCACTATTCTGTGTGTTTGATGGCCATGGCGGGAAAGAAGCGTCGCATGCGGCCATTAATCTCATGCCCAAGGTACTGCCAAAAAGACTGATGATACTCAGCATGCTTGACTGAGCTGACGTGTGTTTTCTGCTGCAGGAAATCACGAAACAAATGAAGCGGCTTGGTGCACCTAAAGAAGACGCCACGGAGCTACTTCACGTCACCTTCTTAAGCATTGATCAGAAGCTGCTTGAGTATCAGTATGAAGGTTGCACGGCCACTGTAGTACTCATCTGGCGGTACGGAAGCGATCGATACCTGCAAGCAGCTAATGTGGGAGACTCCTCTGCTTTCATGAAGTACGTCTCTTTGCTTGCTGCCTGTAGTATGTAGTACACCGAATTCTAACGCATACACCGTAGCTGCGGCCGAAGGGTGATTGCGTTGACTAGAGACCATAAGTTGACCCAAGAAGAAGAACGAGAACGTATGCAGATGGCTGGTGTAGACGTGAACGAGGGGCAGACACGTATAGGCGGTGGTATTGCCATCACACGAGCGCTGGGTGACCATTTTGCCAAGGACAACGAATCGGGCATGATTGCTGTGCCCTACATATCGGAACCCATCAAGCTCACGCCTGATGACACTCATCTTATCCTCGCATCGGATGGCGTATGTGGCCTCCTCATCAGCAGTATGTTCTATTCCTTTTTTGCTTACCTTTACTTCCCTGTGGACAGTTGTGGGACGTCATCTCCGGGCGGCGAGCGCTCGATCTGGTGCGGTCTAAAACGGCGGCCGAGGGAGCGCAGCACCTCCTCAAGGTGGCGCTGCACAACAAAGAATGTAAAGACAACGTCACCGTGACCGTAGTCCGCCTCT
>CDEZ01023478.1:2320-16843 GCA_000826365.1 Acanthamoeba royreba
CACCGAGCTCGCGCCAGAGGGCATCCTCGTCAACGTCGTGCAGCCCGGCCTCATTCCCACGGAGGGACATGTGCAGAAGTTGGTGCCTCAGCAGCATTTCGAGCAGGCGGCAAAGGCCACGCCTACAGGCAAGCTGTCGACGCCCCTGGAAGTGGCGCGCGTGATCGTCTTCTTCGGTTCAGGTGCCAATGGCAACGCCACTGGCCAGACCATTCGTGTCATGGGTGGTGTCTGAAGTATTGAAGTATGCGTGATGAGTCGTTATATGGCAACAACAACGAATGTGTGATCGGATGTATACCGAATCTCCTTGTCCAATCGGATGGGCTCAGTGGAGACTTGTGCCATTCTTCATTGGCGCTTTCTGGCTCGGGGGTTGAGTAGTTGAAGCAGAACATGGCGAAGGCACAGACACAGTGCCACGTCGGTACTCTCCCCAATCGGGTTCGATCAAGGAGACTTGCGCTGGTACCGATTGGTTCGTTGGCTAGCCTCCAATCAATTTAAGGAAGAGCGGTACGCCACACACTCATCCACCACAACAACACAGACCAGAACAAGGGTCAGTCATCCTCATCCCAAGCAATGGACTTTGGTTTGGAAGGAAAGGTCGCTTTCGTCACGGGCTCCTCCACTGGTACCTCCTGCCCCTTGCACTTGTCTCTACTCATTCACCTGCAGAGTGATGAGTCCGTGTGTCCTCTTCTTAGAGTCTGGCATAACTAAACGTACCTGGCACCACACACCCACGCAGGAATCGGAAAGGAGACGGCCATCCTGTACGGAGCCTACGGGCCAAGGTTGCTGTGACGTATCACTCCGATGAGGCAGGCGCACAGGCCACCGTTGAAGCCATTCAAGCCAGTGGTTCCGAGGTCCTCCTCCATCTCTATGTGATCAATGCCTCTCCTATCCCTTACTTATTGCTTGATGAAGGCGATGGCGGTGAAGTACGACCTGGAAGACGCCAAGTCGATCGAAGCAGCCGTGAATGCAGTGGTGGACAAGTGGGGTCGCATCGATGTCTTCGTCGCCAACGCCGTGAGATGGCAGAACCGTGACAATGACTTCCTGCAGCCTTTCGATAGCGTCCCTCCGGAGGAAGGCTGGGTACCAGTCATGCGCGCCAACATCGAGGGAGTGTACCGCACGCTGCAGCTGGTGGTCAAGCACATGAAGGGCAAGTCGTGGGGACGCATCGTGCTTATCAGTTCTGGCTTGGCTGAGGATGGTGTTCCGCGTACGGGCTCATACGCCACAGCCAAGTCTGCGCTGCAGGGTCTCTCTCGCGTGCTGGCCACCGAGCTCGCGCCAGAGGGCATCCTCGTCAACGTCGTGCAGCCCGGCCTCATTCCCACGGATCGAACAGTAGGCGGGCGCGTACCGCGGGAGCGACTCGATGCCATCGCCAAGGCGACTCCCACGGGCAAGCTCTCAACAGCGGAGGAAGTGGCGCGCATGATCGTCTTCTTGGGTTCGGGCGCCAATGGAAACGCCACCGGCCAGAGCATTCGCATCATGGGTGGCAAGTGAATAGCATTGCGAGCGAGTACATGTCAGTCGTTTGCGCAGTTGCTCCCGTGGAGGTGATGGTGATGCTTGCTATCTAAACAGTAAAAATTAATACACTTCATTTAAACAGAGCAAAGGATAAGGTGGTGAGAGTGGGGATCACTGAGTCCCGATCCTCGTGTTTGTTCGCCTTGCAAGATGAGGACCTCAGTCACTGAAGGAAGGCGACGACGACTTGCGGATGGACGGCTGCTTTTCCTCGAATGTCTGTGGCTTCGCTAGCTTCTCCCGAGGCGACTGCTGCATCGAAGGCAGGTTCTGCACCACCTGATGTTGTTGGGGGTAGCATGGATGAGTAAGGACAAGTGAGGAAGAAGGAGAAACGTTGGAGATGCGCACTTGATAAAGGCAGTTGGAAACGAGAGCCTTGCCCTTATCAGCCGATTGCCATGTGCGTGATCCTCGATCGAAGTCGGCAATCCGTTCCATTACGTTGATATGCTCCGATCGTCCGAAATCGATTGATGAGGGATTCCTATTCAGCACGATGTCCATAACATCCAGGGCCTTACGCCAGCGTTCTGTGCCATACTGCTTGCCAACCACAGCAAACAACGGCGCAGCTGTACATAACCGACAACAGCATGATCAGCACACGAAGCCACAAAGCAATCGAGACTCTTGTCAGCGTACAGTCTTCCTTTGCAAGGTTCGATTTCTTCCATTTGACTGCTTTGCTGATGCCCGCTAGCAGATCGAGAATGTACCGCTTGTAGATGTTGGGACCTATGACAAATAGGATAAGAAGGCGCATCACACACTGAGCATTCATCTTCACTTATGTACCAATGTCAAGGAATTCAGCCAGAACAGAGATAGTGAACATATCTTCCTCAGGGAAGAACTTCTTGGCAATGAGTGAGCCGAGCTTCCTTCCGAATTCCTTCTCTGTCTTGAACACCGACTGTAATTGTATGACCACAACAAGCGTCAGCACAACGAAAGGGACATGGTGGTGAAAGTGGCGAGCCAATCAATGTACCTTGGCAAAGTTACAGAGAAGATCAGTGAACTTCTGCAACTGAGCTTTCTGAAGCACTAGCGCAAGATCCAACGCCAGCTTGTTGCCAGCCTCCTTCTCATAATTGGCCATCAACCACGGTGCCAGACCCAACTGTACGCCAAGTTCGGTTGAGTGGATAGGTTTCTCACAAATAAAAGCTGAGTGAGGTACCAGCGACGTGAGGTAGCGGTGCTGTGAGTTAGGGTGAATCTCAACCAGCGCGTTGTCCGCGGGCAGAAGAGCCACGTGCTGGATTAGCTGTATAGATATGGGAGTGAGTTCACATGTTGAAGTGTTTACCAATCATCACTATCAAGACACACACCTTGACGGTGCAGGCGGCCGTGAAGTCCGAGGTAAGGCCCTTCAGCAAAAGTGGCAACAGGCCGGCGAAGGGCGGCTCTCGCTTGGCCGGCATGTTGTCCACGAAGTGCTTGTAGATTTTCGGATCACTGAAGTCAAGCTTGGTGAAGAAGGCATCGAGGACCTTCACTGCATAGAGGAACTCCTGCTGATAGTCAGCGTAGAGCACCGATGTCACCGCCCAGAAGATTTGGTGGTATTTGAGGAGCTCTTCTGCCGGCGTAGCGTCAATGATGACTATGAAGGTGTGCATGATATCAATGGCCAACCCAATGCGATCGATGGGTCGCTTGGCCTCATGCTTGTAAAGAATGCTCAAGATCACAGCCACTGCTTCCTCATTCAGGCTGAATGTGGCCAGAGAGACAGGAGCGTCAGCGGTGTTGATGAGCGAGCAGTGTAACGTGCAAATGAAGTTACCTGCAGCCGATGGGAAGGAGTGCTCGATAGACGTGGAAGGAACGATAGACGTAATGCGCAGGTATGCGCCCGATCTTGGCCGCCCAGGAGAGAGCTACGGACATAAACAAGGGAATGTAAGCGTCAGGAAGTGAGCGTTTGAAAAGGTTGACATAACCGTACATTCGGCGCCCCAGGAGGAGGGAAGGAGAGTGAAGGAGGGCAACAAACTAACCACTTCAGCCACCCATTGGCCCAACTGCTTGGCACTCTCAATGTCGAGCGCTGTGATAGTTGGGTCCTGAAGAAGATAAGGGATGGATGAGCTCTTTAGTTTAGTTACCATTGATAAAACAATGGTAGGTACCTCGTTCGCCCAAGGAGCTTTGTCGCCAAGTGCTTCAACCTTTTCCAAGAACTTGGCGGCCGCTGAATCCTTCTCCAGCTTACCGACTACACAGCAAAGTGTTATATAACTTGCATTCAACGCGAAATCGCGATTCAGGAGATCGCCGCACCTTGGCCAGAAGTAAGCGAGTAGATCAGATTCACCAGGAAGATGCGAGCGTGACGGCTGATGAGTGGGTTGGGCGAATCCAAGCTGAGGAACACTACATGGAAGACGACAGGAAGATGGTCGCATAGCTCTACGATATGCTCCACTCCCAGCTCTGCACGATAAGTGAGTCGTTAGCCTGAAGAAGCGGCACCACAAGTGACTGATTGATTTGGTGCGCACCGATAACGAGGATCATGCAGACTTCAAGGCTGGAAAGCGCATATTCCTGTTTCTTATCTAGTGGCACGATGCGCTTGAAGTCCCATTTGCTCTTCGCCTCACTGGCTGAGCTTACCGCAGAGCTGAGAACATTGTCCTCGTGCTCCTTCTCCGAGAATTCCTTAGGGTGGTGCGGTGTTAGATGCACAATGAAATTGGACCTCGTTTAGTGAATATCATCAGTACCTCATACGAGTCTTCCTTATCCTTTTCATTGCGCTCTTCTTCTGCTGTCTTGATTTGAGTCGTGTCGTACAGGCCAGCGATAAGGAGATCAATGGAGACCACCGGATCCACGCGACCAAGGAATACGGCTATCTTGCGTGCGGTAGGCAAGAACAACTCGTTTCTCTGCACAGGGCACCGATCAGCTTTACTCTTCTACACTTTTGCTTAATCCTGGTTGCAGCGTACAGATTGGAGAAGCGCCTTCACCACGAACTGAAGAATCGGGGCAATGTTGGTACGGAAGCGCGCTACCAGCTGCGCCCAGAGCCTTTCCAAAAGGAAAGGCTGGAAGGAACCATACTTGAATGACAAAGTGCACAGGTTCTGAAGACGAAGCAATGATGAGCTTCAGGAGGAACACTTCAATGGGAAAGCCATGCCGATGTACCTCCAGGAGAGCAGCTGTGGCCTCTGGCGGGAGAGCAGAAAAGTCGATCGCTTCCAACCACGGCGGAAGATAGAACATCATGTGGGCGTGACCATGAATACCGGTGGTGGTAATTCGATGCCAAGCGGCGGCGAACACATCGAAGGCTATCTGGGGATAATCCTCGGCCAAGAGGCTCGATATCTTATACTGCAATGCACCACACGTAAGAACAACACGACGATTGAATAGGAGTGACGGAAAGAAATCCAAACCTGCAGTGCTGCCGAGGTATCAAGAACGCCAGTGGGCGGACAGATGCGGTACTTATCAGTGTTAGTGACATCTTGAAGAAGCAGCTGTGCCAGCTCGCGCACTTCGTGCAGCTAGGATTATAGCAAGGTGAGTTTGTCGAGTGAAACCGAAAGAACCAACAAGAAACCATACCTCATGCGCCAAGTTGATGAGGCAGAGATTGAGGAGGATAGCGAGTGGGATAGAGCCACCTAGTTGGCGTTCGATGATGGCTCTACCAGAGGCCATGAAGAATCCACGGCTCACTTGCTTATCCTCGTCGTAGCACTGAAAGAAAAGATAAGATCGATCGGTTAGTAATCACCCAAGACCGAAACCTGAAAGGAGAGAATAGATAGATAACGAACCAAGTCAAGGCAAAGTTCAAGGAATCGATCGCCATCGCCCATGTTGCTCTCAAGATAAATGTCGAGAGCTGCTTCGCCAATTGCATGGAGCTGTGGGTCAGTGATTTTGAACATGTTGGTCAGGAGACCCAGGATTGGGCCCCGAGGATCGATTGACTTCTCCGGCTTGTAGAAGTCACCGCCACGCAGAAGACTGCCCATAGCCTAGAATACAAAGCATGGAGCTGTAAGAACGATCTAAATGCACATTCATCTGTGCGCAAAGTACATTGAGAGCTGCATATTGAAGCGATCGAGCCTTCTCCATTGACTCAGCATCAGCGCACTGGCATTTAAAGTGGAAACATGATCAGTACGCAATAAAACATAAAAGGTGGAAGCTCAAGTGCAGCCCTAACCTTAATCAGTTGATTGGCATCCGGGGCCTCTTTGTCAGTGAGTGTCTTCGTGGCGTAGCCGCAATACTTGGAACAGAAGAGGAACAACTTCTTGCGGTATTGCTAGTGATATACAATGCAGGGGTCAGTTGAGCACGACATCGGGCGAACAAAGTGTAGGAAAGGAAACTTAGTTACCTTGGGAAAGATCTCAGGCAGCTTGGTTGGCATGGCCACATTAGTGTGATGGATCACACGCGCAATAACTGTGAAGAAGTCATAACGGAGAGACTGAAGAGCCTCAGACCATTCACCAACGACCGTGTCAAGGTAGGCACGTGTTTGCTGCACGATGAATCGGGTTAATCAATAAACGCTTGAGGATCAGGAGTCATGAGAAAATGGAAGGTACCTTCATCCAGTCAAGATACAAGTGGATCAGATTCGGAGTAGCTGCAGACGACAGCAAATTTTCTGATGTGAACCTGAAGACGACTGCAAACCCATCGGGCGAGTGAGTACTTGAAAGTTAAGATCGCAAACGAATAGAGAAGTAAGTACGGCCAAGTTGGCAACGGAGGAAGAAGTAAGGATCCTTCTGATGCTTCCCCTTTGAAGGCTTGAAGTTCTGGTAAACTTCAGTGTTGTAAGGATCCAGCTTGTCCAGCAGGGCCGGCACAAACTCCGACTTGACATAACTGAGCGCCTGAATGTGCACCATGACTTGAGGATCGGCCAAATGAAGATGCATGTGCTTCGGGTGTCGTACCAGAATCAACGACGGGGAAAGATTGGGAAGGTTCTTGAGAATGGTGAGCATGGATTGGAACACATCTTGAGGCTTATTCTTCTCCACTTCTTCTGAATCGGCGCGTTCCGAGCCTATCAAATACATAAGTTACAGGTTGATCACACAACAAAACGCACACCGATTGCATGGAGATATGGTGCTCCTTACCAAAGGCAGAGCAGGCGGCAACAGCGTAGTTGCGCCAGAGAGTGCTCTGGGATTCAAAGTCAGGAGGTTGGTTCTTTTGACTACGCGTAGACTCAAGATAAGCCTGCGAGGCAGCCATGCGAGGCACAATGTGCCGCAGGGCAAAGTAAACAGTGCCCTTGTTCTGACAAAGAGTGACCAGTGCCCCAAGGATACGAGCCCAGCGTAGTTGCGCATCTGCATGAATTTAGTTGAGTTACCCACAGAATCATAGCTAAGAATGCACCAGCGTTGTTTGTACCATCCTTGTGTAGGCCAACACTGAGGCCCACAACCTCGTCCAGCGTCCCTTGGCTCGTTGGCTGTGCCTGGTAGCTGCCAGAGGATGCAGGTCCCTGGACTCGGGAAACCTCAACCGAGCTGCCACAGAGTTTAGTATCGGTCACAAATACTGTGATATAGGTTTAGAGAATGTGTAAACATACTCGCTGATGGAGTGCCAATCGGAATCGGTATCTTTGCGAGGAATGAGCGTCGTGGCACTACCGCTAAGACCAAGGAATTCGAGCTCACTCTTCCCCTCGGCACTGTGGCCTTGCTTCAATGCGAATGTCTTCTTTGTGATCAAGTTACGGTCGATGTCTCCGGCACGCTTGAGCTTGCTCGCGTTGGCTTCGATTAAGTTGCTCAAGAGCAGGCTTGTCTCAACTTTAGACTGTTCATAACCGGGTGGTTAGCCTGCAATGCACTGCGCGTATAGGATCTCTAATACGTACGTCGTCAGCTAGAACAGTGTTCACCTGTCGGACAGCCTTCATTACTTGCCAGGCAAGCTCACGTACAGGCACCATCGGGTGGCAGAGATAAAGCATCCCTGTTCCATCCACTTCAGAGATGGGACACTTCAATGCCTTGATGTTCTCGACTTGACCCTAACAGAGGAGAAAGTGTGCGTAAGCAATAGAACAACCGTCACCTGAAGCAGATGTTTGTACCAGCGAAATGTACATTCGGTTCTTCTCCTCGCGTTGCCTAATCTCAAGCTTGAGCTCTCTATCACTCTCCACATCGCGCCAAAGGTTCAAGAGGGTCAACAGCTGAGATGCATCGAACATGTTAAGATATCAATCCCGAACGAAGGCAAGAAAGCGGCTGAACCTTGTTGAGGGACTTCTTGATGAGATGAGGGTAGATATCGGGAATGCTTGCTGTGACCCGGCTGAATTGCTCCACGATGGTGGCTCGCAGCTGAGGCAAGTACCTGGCCATATGCTGTAGCACCTGGAAGGCCTCCGTGCGAATAGCTGCAAGGAAATCAGCTCCATAGTCAGAGAGCAAGAAACCATGAATCAAACAATGCGCATACCCTTGTCAACATGAAGAGAATACTTGGACAGGGTGTAGACCAAGTCAGAGAGAGGCATCTCCGCGGGCAGCGCACGTCGCAGGCAGGATAGCGCCACAGGTGCCACCGCGAGCTGGGCAACCTTCTCCTTGCTCACCAGATCTATTGCAACCAGATTCAGAGTTCAGATATTCACTCCTCAAGCATGTTGACAATTGTCATGCATACCAAGAATGTTCTTGCTGCTATGCTTAGGATCGCTAAGTAGAAACATGCCGAATTGAGCATTCACATCAGAAATGATGCGATCAAGCGCCATGCCCATGCCTGTAGTAAATGAATGAGTAATGTACATTCCTCTTTTCGGTTGCTTACCCTTAGCGAAGTCATCGAGTATAATCTTCTCGGTATCGGCGTGAAGCCGGCGCATGGCCTTACGCTTCAGAGTCTGATTGGCCTTGCCTCGCGACACAACCATGGTGGTGGTGCCTCGACCGCTGTTCATCTTTCCCGAGCCCTTTAGGGTACCGCCTGATAACTTGCCACTGCTTGAAATGCGTGGATCACTCGAAATTGACGCCAAGCGATCAGTGATCGCATTAAAGGACATCAAGGCCACCATCACCTTACTGAACGCGTTAAGAAATGTTGATGAGCAAGAATTCATGAAGGCCAGCGTCGAAATGCAAACATACTCGGGTGAAGCACGATCTTTGATAAGTTCGAGCAGAATGCTGTGTGTAGCAAGATCGAACTTGGCCACAGAGAGGAGCGTAATGATGTCCACAATGATGTCCGCGCACTCCTCACCAGGCTGGATCAATTGCTTTTCTGCAACCAAATCGGTGAGAACTAAAATACAAGGATCATGTCAAGAGCAAACATACCCTTCTTTTTCTCCTTGGCAGGCTGAATGAAAAGTTGATCAGCGAGCTTGGCACATTCGTCGCCAAAGGCCTTGGTATCCTTCACGGCAAGATACTTTAGCAGCAGATGATAGATCGACTCCAACGCAAGAGCCTTCAGCTTGGGCTCCTTAAGTGACTTGAGCAGCATATCCAACATCTCCTCATATTTGGCATCAAAGAGGGAGACGTGGGAGGCACACAGCAGACCCGTCAAGAGTGGATAGAAGACCTGCCCCACATTTTCAAATGCGCATAAGTTGAATGGGGTTAACAGCGTCAGTTTCACGTGGATTGAATATACCTGCTCACGGCCCTTGATCTTCTTCTTGCCATACTGTGTCATGATTCGATCGTAGAAATCGGCTACAATAGAAAAGAAGTTCTCTAACACATCACGTTGAGAATCTGCACAGAATCATCAGGATCAGATATGTCATCATCTTCTTGAGAAGAAGTGCACAAGTACCATCGGTGCTCGATTCAACAATTGGAATCAAGATGCTTCCCTGGTTGTGGAAGTGGTTAATTCAGCGATTGACTCACACAAAGAAAGCGGAATGCAGCGAAGTTAGCCTCACCAATAGCTCAGCAAAGGCAGCCTGCAGCTCTTCCTTGAGCTTCTTGGCCTTCGGATCGAAGTACTCCTCGCGCACTCTCTTAATGAAAGCGGCCGATTCCACCACCTTTGCGTTGGTTGATATCTGTGCCACAAACACAACGCGATTAGATCACTTTTGTTACACTAGATATGTGTGCAAACTTACATCCATCCTCACATTCCTGAGGGCATAGATGGCAGAGAGCGAAGTGGAAAGGTCCTTTGCACTTCCGGTAGCCTCCAGCACGTCGAAAAGCTTCTTCATGATTTCTCCAAAGCGACTGTGTGCCAGAGTATGATTCAACTCATCACTACATGGAGAAGAAAGCAACAAGACCGTACTTCTGAGAGCATAGATCGCCGAGAATCTGAGAAAATAGCTCATAGATGTGAAGTCGATTGGTGACGGAGGAGTCCTCCTTCTCTCCCTTCTTGGTCTTGACCTGCACAAGAGCCCTGCACAAGGAAACGACAAGATAGGATTAGCAGAACATCTTCAACAAGACTCAAGTCAATAGGTATTACTTGTTCTCTTCAAAGTAGAGGAAGCAGGCCTTCTCAAGCTCATCGGCGGCCGCGCTGGAGAGCGCATTATCGGAATCGTCCGCCAGAGGGAGCACTTCCAGTACGATCCGACAGAAGACATAGTAGATGGTCAACTGCAGGAATCTACCATCAGAGACCAAATCTCAAAGAATGTACAGAGGAGATGGTTATGATCGAACCATCTTACGCTCCTCGAACGTGGCTTGAAGCTGCGCAGCCTGGGCTTTGTTGAGCTCCTTGGCAAACTCATCCCACATCTCGATCTTCTTGCTCATCTTCCTCTGCTGCCAATCGAGGAGTCCAAGCACGAGACTGCTGATGCAGTTCTTACCAAGCATCGTGTAAGCATCGAGAAGCTCCTGCCACTGACCATCGTCCTCAACTTCGAACTGCAGTCCATGGTACGGATCAATTCCATCATCGTCATCAGCATCATCAGCTTCATCATCACAATCACGCGCGAGAGTGAACATGAGAGAGGTGTGAAGCACACCTGCTCATAGACGAGCCAGTAAGGCTCAGACAGGTTCTTGGGGTACGCCCGGAGCTTGTCCTCTACATAGCTGATGAGGCGGCGGTTGAGACTCTTGGTGAACAGCTCCGACGGCGAAGTAAAATCGCTCTGCTTGGAGTGTGTGAACGGAGCTTCCCACGGTAACGGTACCCGGTACAGCTTGGCGTAGTCCATGATGATGATAATGATCTGATCTCTCCGCTTACCTTTGCTTTTTGATCAAAAGTCTACAAAAAAGGAAAAAAATTAGTAAAAACGATCCTAATAGAGTAAAATACTTTTGAAAATGATCATCCTTCGAAAAAAATGCAAAATCAATAAAACAGAAAAGAAAAGCATCATCGGAACAACATCAATCGATGGAACGAAAAGGAAGAGGGATTGATTACAAAGCGACGTTATTCAGCTGAGTAGCTGGAGATTCGATCCTTGAGGCAGTTCTTCTTTTTTTTTTGACTTTACTTCTTTGAGCAGCACGTCGGGGCGAAGCGTCACTTGCCTCGTTCACCTCCGCCGCTTTCTTTCTTTCTTTTAGTTTGGCCCTTCGATCTTTTGTTGCGCTTCATTATCTCAATACTCCGGCGTACAGTGCAACAAATATTTGAAATATTACGAATGCGTATTGGCTAGGCTGACGTGGCGTAAGGGCAAGGAATTTAAATAATGTTCCTCAAAGTTTCCGAAATGTTTCGGAAATGAAATTGCCCGAGCGAACAGAAGCTGGGCGGTTGGTCGAGACAGATGAACACAACGTCGGCTTCCTGACCCGAACTTCACATGAGGAGGACACATCGACACATTAATCACAAGGCCCGATTCGCATCTTCTCCATCATCGCCAGCAGAAACCCGTGGTCGGCAAGATGGAATCGAATAGCCACCGAGGGAGCACGCCTCCCGCGGTGGCTTCGCGACGATCCTCCACATTGCCAAATGGAACGGGACGGCCCTCTGTTCCAATTGTGGCTATTGATGATGATGATGATGATGAAGGACATGGACCGATCAGTCCTCCTACTTTGCCGATCTCCTCACCGACATCGACATCGCGACCGGTTCGGCATGCGACCATCCTCAGGCCACCTCCGCCATCGCCCATTGCCCTCAGCAACAACATGGAGTCCTCGATGAGCGACTCCATGTTGTTGCTGCCCACGCCAGTCCAGCGTCCTGTAATCGAAGTGATCCCCATCACAAAATTTCAGAGGATCTGGTCTTTCTCGGCACGACGAGGCCACACATCGAACGCGGGTACGTCAGATGGCCTTCCTGCAGATGGTGAGCGGTCGGATCGGGAGGGCATTACGTGGTTCCGTCCCATCCCGCCAGCGGGCTACGTGGTCGTGGGTGATGTCATGCGTCCCTACCTCGCCGCGAGCCCGCGCCTCTACCTTGAAGCGCCCATCTTCGCGCTACGCGTCCTCCTGCCCTCACCCTCCCGTACGACCTTCCCATATATAATATTTAAATAATTATATTAATTCAAATAAATATTTATTTTTATGTAAAATTAATTATATTAATTATATTAATTTTAAATAGAATGTTTAAATACTATTTGTTACTAAGCTAGCCTTTGTGTGTAGGTGATCGCGGGGACAATAGGCGGCCGGCTAAGCGGGAATCGACCTCACATAAAATCGAGTATCTTGCCAAGGTAAGACGTCTTCTTCTCTTGGGGAATCCTTGTACGATGATGCACTCATTGGTGAGAATACACAGCCGGTGGACTTTGAAGTGGTGTGGCGGCATGAAGGCAAGGTGCGCGGGATGCTGCCGTGCACGATATGGAAGCCTGTTCCGCCGCCGATGTATGTAGCGGTAGGAAACATCGTGACGCTCACTCCTACCAAGCCTGCTCCAGGTAAATAATGATAGGACACTTCCTACAATGTGTAGTTAATATGCTGACCGCTTAATATCATGCAGAATCGATTTATTGTATTCATGAGAGCATCGTTGTTCCCGCTGACCTAGATACTCCACTCTGGACCTTCATTGCAGCTGATTGTACGAACCTTACGAGCCCTTTAAATGACAGCATAGTTCTGCCTTAGTGACCTTGAATCTCTTTTTTGAAAAGAGCAGGCGATAAACGTGGATTGACTAGAGCACGCTCTGAAAAGGATGTCACTACAGCAACAGTGGCTTCTTTTATGGAGGCAATCGCTGATGAGATTCATGGCACGTACTTTCAAACACTAGTTCTTAAAAGATGTTCACTAACATCTTCGATTCTGTTCCCAGGAAAGGCCAGGTATGATAATGTAATTGTGTATAGTGTAAAATCCAAGGGAGGTGAGCTGGTCGAGCCGGCTACTTGTATAGGCTGTAGCTATGCTGTTCCTTTCGAAGCCCACCCGCCTTCACCGGATTCTATTCCTGTCACTGAGGTATGGAACAGCAATTTGACTGATGACTCTTTGCTCAGATCTTGGCTTCTCTCCAGTTGCCATTTTGTTTACGGCAGAGCGCTGTACGGCACTCAGGGACCTTTTACGACATTCCACCTCTCTCTACCTCTGCCACATCACCTGCGACTTCGTCACAACCCCAATCCCCCGTGACCTCGCTTTCATCACCATCTAGTAGAGGTGCAGTTTCTATGCCCTCCTCGCCTACCACCTCTCCCGGCTCGTCTCCTTCGGCTTCATTTTCGTCGCTACCCGAACCTGCAGAACCCGCAACCCGTGGAGTCGTCACAATCACTCAATCTCTCCACTCTTCGCCAGAGCGCAGTTCATCTCCACGTCGATCACGCCGTAGCGCCTCTTCTCCTGTTCGACGTAGCACATCTCCTCCAGGTGTACGGTCCGGTTCATTCTCCGCTATTCAATCTTCAACCTGGAGAAGCACCAGTCCTATCACACAAACTTCCCCGTTACGAGCAAGCAAACGTGTTACAGATATGCTGGGCCGACCTGCCATTACCGGTTTATCGATCACGTTTACCGCTGCTCCATCGTCTGAAGCACCTACAGCACCCTCTTCCAAGTCTTCTTATCGTGTGTCAACTCTTCTATCACCTCCCCAACCAGCGCCTGCCGCCACGTCTTTTAATCCTGCCACCTACCTTCCACGATGGTCGCCACAGAGTTCTGGGCTCTTTTCTTCGCTGGCTTCCGTGCCCATTTCCTCATCTTCATCAAACTCAGTGAACATCTCGTCACTCGCCTCTGCTCATTCACAATTCGAGGACGATGGCTTGCGCGCCAAGGAATACCCTTGCCCACGATGTATGGGCCATAAGGGCCAGGGCTTCTTTGGCCCTTGCCCTTTAGGTTCCATCCACTTTACACACTTGTGCGAGCTTTGCCACGGTCGCGGCACAGTTGGTGGTACGCTGGTTTTGTATCCGGCAAGTTGAGATTGATCACTCATACGCCTTATGTGCGCAGGACCATCCGAGTTGTGTCAGCTGTGCGAAGGTGAAGGTGGCTTTGGCATCTTTGGCAAGTGTCGTCCCGATTCGTTGCATTACAAACCCTGCATCAAGTGTCATGGCCAAGGCTTCCTCGCAGGCTAACATTGCAATGTTCGCTTGTCGCAAAAATGTGAAGAATTATCCTCATTTTGGCGCGAAAACTGTCGAGAGGACAAACCTCGTTTCCGCCCCGAACGTGCGCGACAGCCATGGACCTCATGGACGCGCTACTCGAACGAGTAGTGGCAAGTCGCGCCTCTCCTTTACCAACCCCAGCGAGCCTCTACATTACATCAAAAATCAAGCGACACGACTACACACAGGTAAATCCCATCTTCATCAACAATCTAATCAGTTTCCATTAAGGGCGATCTTTCTTTCGAACAGGGACTGCCCGTCGCGTAGAAGATGCAAAACATCACGGACCAGTACTGCGAAGGAGATCAAGACCCCGCGGTAGGGTGGGACGCAGCCGACCCTATGGAACAGACGTTCGGTGGAGC
>CDEZ01023479.1:0-15957 GCA_000826365.1 Acanthamoeba royreba
AGCACTTCCTTCACCACATCCTGCTGAGCATAGTTGATCACGTGGTCGACTCCCAGACGTCGCAGGAGGTCGAGTCCCTCCGGCTTGGAGGCGCTTCCGATGACCTTGAGCCCAGCGGCCTTGGCGATCTGCACGGCAAAGTGACCGACACCACCGGATGCTCCGGCAATGTAGATCCACTGGCCCTTGCGCTGCGAGATGTGGGCCACCACCTCCAGAGGCTCCCACGCGCTGATGTAGGCGATGCCGTACGTGCTGGCCTCTGCTTCCGGCAGCTCCTTCCTCAGCGCCACGTGAGCCCTCTTGGCGACGAAGTACTCGGCAAAGGACGCGCCGGTGAAGGAGAAGCCAAACACCTCAGAGCCGACAGTGATGGAGGGATCGCCACCGGACTGGTGGTGGCCGTCCTTCTCGCCCACGGCCACAACGGTGCCGCTGAAGTCGAACCCAAGGACATAGGGCTTGGGGAGCTGGAAGAAGTTGAAGTTCTGCAGCTTGCCGTCCAAGGGATTGATCGACGCGTAGGCCACCTTCACGAGAAGCTCATCGGCCTGTAGGGAAGTGACTGTCCTCTCAATAGGAACGAGAGCTGTCTTCTCTTGCTCCACTCCGAATGCGCGGAAGGTGACAGGAAGGGTAACTGACATGTTGGGTCTTGGGGAAGGACGTTTCTTAGAGATGTGGGGTGGTGGTGGTGATGATGATGCTGATTTTGGATACTGGTGATGCAGTTATATTGATGGTTCTATCGCCGCTATAGTGATCATTGCCTACATCGCGCGCATACTTGAGTCAGTCGCATTAAGTTGCCATTGGAGGCGCACGTTGTAGTAAACCTGTCGCATGATTGGTGGGGGAAGAGCTGGCCAATTGGCGTGAGGAGCGAAGAAGGAAAAAAGCTGCCGTTGGTGGGTTAGGAGTATCGGCGACTCTGTGCAGCTACGACGAATACTGACAAGAGGTAAGAATACGCGGCGATAGAGAGAGTGATGCGAATGGTCTTGTGTGTGTGTGTGGTGAAGATCAGTAACAATGTTACATTGCAGGCGGTGTGCGGGGAGTGCATCGGTCATCTTTAAGCACGCAGCAGGAAGAGGAGCCGATGCCGAATGGATTTCCATCGAGCCGATAGAGGGATTCTGGCATCAATCATCTTCGTCGTCCGTTTCGATCTTGTGACCTTTGCCAATCGCGGCTTCAAGTGTCTCATCAACAATGCCCTCAATAACCTCGTCCAATAACTGGCGAGTTGGAACGATATCAAGCGTCAGAAGGGTCTATCCAAGGATACAAGGACCTGCAAGAGCTTCAGGTACTTACCTCATCAGGATCAACGAAGTCCTTCATATCTTTGGGGATCTCTGACGAAATCGGCTCAATAAGGGACTTGCACTGCTCTCCGACAAGCGAGTCAATGCGCGGCATGACGACCATCTTGACCATGCCGACAAGGGTCTCGCGCTGCTGCAAGCGTGCGTCATGCACGTAATCCTGTGATACTGAGTCGCGGATTTTGCTGATAGTCTCTGGCGTCAAGGGCTCCTCCTTGTTCTGGACCTTGCACCTCTGCTCAAACGTCCACAGAGCGTTATCTAGCGTGTGGCGGACATCGTCGCGCGCCTGTAGGGTCATAAGCACACCATTTTGTGAGTAAGTAAGCTTCTCCTTGAAGGAGTGATATGCCTGCTGGAAGAGTTTGAAGGGATAACGACGTACACGCCACACCAAGGACGAGGGCCAGATGTCGGGGAAAACTTTCCTCATATCGTAGAGGGGCTCATAGATGACATCCATCTTCCACAGTAGTCGCCACATCTCCCAGCTGTATTGCACGTGCTTGTAGTGCTTGAAAGCCTTCTCCCGCGCTGCCAGTTGTGCCAACCAATGTTAACACAACAAAATTGATGAATAAGGACACGCAAACTATGATGGGGGCAGTCAGATCGGTCAGACGTACAAGCCTCATCACCCAGGTGTTTATCATCGTCAGTCTCATCCTGGAAGATGCCGTGTACGTCGCTGAAGCACTCAGTCAAGGGATCACGAATGACGTCGATCGCGTCCTTAAGGTGAGGTGCAATGTGCTCCTAAAAACAGCACGCACATGAGTGGTACGCCGATTAGGCTGTTGGCGCGGAAAACACTTGAACACAGCGTGCAAGAAGTGAACCTTGATTGCCGGCTTGATGACATCCATGACGGCGTCCTTAATCTTTTCGACCAGCTCATTCTCAAGTTCGCCCAGCGGGCCACCCAGCTGGGCAAGCTTGGGCTCTAGCTTGGGGCGCAGCCCTGCTACAGTTTCCTGCATCGCTTTCCAGGCCGGCGCCACTGCTGCCATGACGCTCGTTTCCTATATATATGGACAGAGCGCCCGGTTGATTGCACAGGTATAAGTGTACGATGCATCACCAACCACCCTCATCAAAGGAGTAAATGGCCAGACTCGTACCAGGGTCGAGTTCATAACAGCGATGACCTTGCTGCGCACCATCCACGGGCCAGTGATCTTGCCGTACACATTGCGCAGGATATCCCGCTCGATCTCTGACACGATCAGGTCACTGAGGATCTGCTCCTCGGAACCGCCGTAGTCCCACCAGCCCCATCGACCCAGCTTCTTGCGTGTCTTGGCGATCGACTTCTTGAAGGCGCGCTCGTGGCAGAACTCGCGGTTCTTAAGGCCGTACGCCCTTCTGCAGCACTCCTGCACACATGATCATAAGACACACGCACCCACATCAGTCTCCAATTTATTTATCATTGATTATTATTTATTATTTATTATTTATTAAAATGAAAATTTTTTGCAGGCGGACCTTCAACTGCTCAGACCACTTCTTGAAGTCCTCTTCGTTGGCACAGGTGAGGTAGTAACACCGCCTGCGGTTGTGGTGGAGTTCGATGGTGAAGGGAGGATACTCCTTGGGCTTGGGCAGCGCAGAGAGATCCATTCCCATCTTCTCGGCCACCTCCCGCAGCCGCTTGAGTCCGGACTCATTCGGGTCCGTGTTGACCGTGTAGCCGGCCGGCGCGATGGTGCCCTTCTGCTTGCCGCCCTCTTTCTACACATAACAGCGTAAGTAAAAATATAAAGATCTTTTTTGTTCGTAATTACAAAATGAAATAAATATTGTACTTCACACAACATTGTCAGAATTGAATTTCTTTTTCAATTTCCTCCTCCAAAAAGGAAAATGAAAAGAAAGAAAAGAACGAAAACGAACAAGACGAACCGGCACCGGTGAGGAGTTGTTCCCGTCCGACCGGAGTCAGGAATGAGGGACGAGGGAAGAACGGGACGGACCCGTTCCCCGCACGTCCCAAATTAAAAGAACAGGACCAGAGCAACACGAAGAAGAGGAGGGACGGAAAGGAAGGGGGTCTGATAAGTGTAGAGAGAAACGTAGACGTTACCTCGAAATAGTCGACGAAGTAGTCGTGGCGCACGACAAAGTGGCGCTTCTTCCAGTTTTTGCGGACGGCGCCCTCCTTGACCATGGCTCCGGTGAGGATGTCGTCGGTGTCCTTTTCACGTTCTTCGAGGCGGTAGGGTCGCTTCTCCTCTCGGGCGTCCATCTTGGCTTTGAGGATGATGGCGAGGGAGTACTGAAGGACATATTCCGACGTGAAGATGCCGAGGATGGACTTTACCAACTCCTCAATCTCCCGCGTCGTAGATTCATCGATCGGACTCGACACGACGCCTCCCATGGTGTCAGCTGGGCAGAAGAAACTAAGACGCGTAAATGATGGGCGGATCAAACGAAAGACACCAACCGGCGAAGGTGTAGTTTGTTTGAACTAACACGGAACGGGAACGAAAAGGGGTGGTGAAGTGAAGATATTGGTTTTATTCCTTTCACTTCACAATCGCACAAATACTTCGCAATTAAGACATGAAATGTTTCACTGAAAAGCGAGAGACACCTCTTGCCGATTGGCCGATCCTTCCTAAAGCGATCGGTAGCAGCAATGTGAAACATTTCGATATCTACGCACATCTGTACAGAGTCGTGCCTGCTCATCTCCTGCAGTCTCATCTTTGCTTCTTCTTACTTGTTAGTTGTGCATTTTGCTAGTTGATCAGGCTAGGTAGTGCAACCTCTTCGTAATTGTTTCGAAATTTTTCAATTCACTTTCAAAAACGTTTGAAATGTGTTTTGTCTACTTCGCGAGTAGTAATAGAAGGAGTGTTGATTAACGCGCCTTCTGCCGCCGCTGGCATTGGCCGTGGTGTTACCGTGCTCCAATGGGCTCACGCCAACGGCTGCCCTTGGGACGAATATGTGCTTTGGTCTGTGCTCAAGGTACTAGTATGGGCTCTCAATCATCGTTATCCTCCCGTAATCAAGGTAAAGAAGTGAACTTTTATCGACAAAGGTTACAAGTGAGAGTTGAGCATTTTCAAGTGAAAGCCTCAGCTAGCACGCTCAATCCAAGGAAGACTGCCCTCGTCTCAGTGGCTGCGTGGATTTGACTCACATACGATCATTTTCTAATGGATCACCGTCAACGTCCATGTCACCATGCTTCGCATCAGCTTCATCGATATCCAGGTCTTCGGAGAGTTCGTCTTCTTCTGATCGGTCCTGCTCGGCCTGGAAATGTGTCAGAGCCAGTAGCGCCTAAGCGTTGGTGGAAAGGAGTTGACTTACTCGCTCGGTGATCCGCAGGAATACATCCTCAAGCGTGGTGAGCGACACCAAGGTATCGGTGATACCGAGCTTCTCTTTCTCTTCATCAAGCATTCTGCTCGTTTTTTGGTTAGGTACGATCATCACAATCTTGCTGTTTGCGGTTCCTAAGCTGGTTAGAACTAAACTTACCGCAGGAACTTGTACAGCTCAGGAGTGTTGGTAGGAATGCCAAAGTTGATAAAGTCAGAAACTCCATCGGACTCGTGTTCAACGCCTGTTGGAAATCACAGTAGGTTAGGAGGAACGGTGACACTCTCTACTAGGGTTGGCAACAATAAGGCGGTTACCTGGAATGTGCTCTTCGAAGAAGTCGATCACCATCTGCCTCCTTGGACGTTCAACGCCCACTGTGATCTGGTATCCCTGTTGAACCACTTCGATGTGAGCCTTCCGAGCATGGCCACAGAGTCTGAAGCTTGTGTACCGCTCCGAACTTCTTCTTGAGATGAATAGATGTTCCGATGCACTGTAGCTGACCTTTGGCCATGATTGCTTCAGGCAGGAATGTCGATCAGCACTTGAGCTTCACGTAACAGAGGAGAAGGGGTATGCCGTACCTACGGTGTCGGCTAGAGTATCAGCCTCCTCCATGGAGTGCGTGGTGAGAATCACTACTCGACCCTTCTTGGCTCTTTCGATGATCGTCCACACCTCTTTTCTCGATATCGGATCCATACCTGTGGTCTTTGGTTTACTGGGTGAGTGGAGGAGCTTTGAGTCCCAGGCGAGATCAAGGTACCGGCTCGTCCAGGAACACGATCTTCGGGTTACCAACCAGAGCGAGTGCCACAGAGAGTCGCCGCTTCATTCCGCCGCTGTACGAGGACGAAACTCGGTTCATTGCATAAGTGAGACCGACTTCCTGCACCGAGCGCGACAAGCCGATTAACTTGTGTACCCCCTCCATCACGCATAGGTGTTGCTGATGTACCTCCAGCCGGTCGTTTGCTTCCATTGCTAGTTGTCTCCACGGTATGCCCTTCATCGCCGCAAACAACCTGTTCTTGAAGTCAGCGCAACATTCATCAGGTTTCTCATTCGCAATGGCCGGCGTACAAGAGGTGCTCACGACCAGTCAAATCATTCCACAGCACATCCTGTTCAAGACGACGTGAGATCCGGGTCAGATGATTTCATCGAGAAGGCGGTGCGTACGAATTGAGGACAGACTCCCATGAACTCACGTATCTGATCCATCTGATGAAGAATTGAGTATCCGTAGATCTGGGCGTCGCCGCTCGAGGGGCGTAGTTGGCCGACCAACATGTTGATGGTAGTGGTCTACATAACCAAAGTGAGCTAGCCATCAGTGGATACAACCGGTAAGGTGTACCTTTCCGGCGCCGTTGTGGCCTAGCAAACAGAAGAGTTTATTCGAGTCAATGTGGTACCAGATATCTGCCACCGCGTGGAAGGGATCCCTCTTCGTGCAGCACCTACAGAAAGAGAACATGCAGCGAGAGCACTTGTTCGTTCCTGCCCCAAACAAGGCTCATGAGTGATGAGGAAGCATGAGAGAGGTGACTCAACCAACCTCTCTTCTGCCCTGCTCCAGGGAATGTCTTTGTCAGGCCCATCAGCTTCACCGCGGTGCTCTCACACAGGCGATCTTCTTTCACTCTGTTCTCTTCCTCTAGTACGTCGTCATCCATGTCCTCCCCTGCCCCCTTGATGGGCTATACCCGTGCCCTTCAGGTCAATGTCTTTCACTCCTCCGAGATAGAAGGGTCTCACGTACCAGTCCGAACTCAGAAGAGTGGACATCTGTGGGCATCGAGCTAGCCTTCCCGGTCCAGTAGGACTTGGTGAGGAAGTAATGGTAGGGCCTCCTTACTCCATGCTCGTTGGGTAACACGTTGTCACAATACAAGGCGAGTAGGAGGTACAAGATGAAGTCCATCACCAGCCAGCCGTACACCTTCATCAAGAAGCACAACTTTGGTAAGAATAACCTCGCGTTGGCGTGGAGAGAGCTAAGTGTACCTGAATGAGTGGCCAAGTGTCTCTGTTGTTTGTTATGTCCGAGAAGGAGAGTCCGGGACTTGCGTCGCCAATGTCGGAGAAGCCCTTGGCCAGCAGCACAGGCGAGAACCAAACGATGAGGTACTGCATACGCACGTGATTCTACGTTAGTTCTCATCTTTCATAGGGTTCAGCAGTAGGAGGTAAACCTGGAAGCTCTTGGTGGGCTGTCCAACGGTGTCTGCGAACAGGAATCTGGAGCCCAGCTGGAAGAAGTAACCAACCATGAAGATCAAGAAGCCCACGCTCACTACAAGCCACAGGTAATAGGAATCAGGTCGAAGTTATGCGCAGCAACCATGCTCAGCAAAAGCTTACTGGAGGCGTTCGTGTCCTTTAGGATGGTTGACACCAAGAAAGCGAGCGGGATGAGCGTGAGAGCGAAGAGCCACAGGATGAGGAAGTAAGTCCCGAAGTTGTTGTTGAGGAACAAGTCGAACTGGAACGCTGAGCCAAAGGCGATGAGAAGCAACACGCTCCAGGTCATGAGCACTACGTAGGTGAGCAGCCACGATGTCCAGTATACAGAGTCCTGAGTGATGACTCATGAATTCATGCGAGCGCCCATCTAAGTTGTGGACGAAGATGTACCATGAGGCCCATCAGGTTCAGAGCTGTTCTCAGACGAAGCTGACGCTCTTCGGTGATATTGATGAGCAGGTTTACGAAGTTGAACATGAGGCACGCGAAGAGAAGAGTAGCACCAGTTGTGCCGATCACTGTTCCCCCCATTGCTTCGGAGTTAACACACTCACAAGAGCCACAGCAAGCCGCAAGCAACTTACCGTTGTACTGATCTACAGGAGGGCGGGCATACTCGACGGTGCGCACCACAAAGTTGAACGCTGGGTTGTCTGTGACATATCGAACTAAGTGCGATGTTGGTGTCAGTAGGTGGTTCCCGCTTCATAAGCTGTGAGGACAAGAAGTACAAAGCTGCCGCTGCAAGGACATCATCATCGGCACTTCAATATACGTTGCATAGTGGATGACCTTGCCTCTCCTCTGCTGATTGGTCTCGTTGGTGTAGAGGGAGAAGCCTATCGACGTCAAGTTGTCCTCGTTCGTCTCCAGAGTGAAGAGATATCCTTCAACAAGAGGTTAGTTCATGAATCAAAGTGCTTTACTCTTACTCACGTACCTCCTTGCGTAGTGTTCAAATTGGCAATGACGAAAGAGTTCATTTTGGATGCGTCGGGGAACCCGATCACTTCGCTTGAAGGTATGTCATTCTCCAGTCGTACCTGGTATCGTGTTAAGTTGTACTCAGCAAGAAGACTAGGGTGAGGTAGGGACAACGACGAACCTGTTCAATCAGCTGATTGATAACTTCATAAGTGTTTGGTGCAAAGGCTATTGTGTAGCAGTAGTCTGAAAGGTGAAACCGCTTTCAGTCAGGAGCAATCAAGTGCACACATCGCAGAACGCACACCTCGAAGCTGTGGGATACATCGAGGTATCTTGCCAACCATCTCTGCTGGCGGATTGGTCTCTGCCCAAAATGTATCAACAAGGTTAATTCAAAGTGAGCAGATGACAGGTTCGAGAAGCAATACTTACGGTCGTCATACATGTGCTCCTGCGCGCTGTCACTTAGGATGATATTCATTACATAGAGCACAAGTATGAAGAGGAACGGAGTGACAAGCTGAAGGACAAGGCCTCGGTAGTTCCTTTTCTATGGGCACCATGGTAAGACCACAAAAACTATAACACGTCACCAGCTGAACTGGAGATCTTCGCTCACAGATCACGAACCGAAAGGATGTAGTTCTTCCACATCAGCACTGCAAACTGGTTGGCCCACCGCATGCATCCCGCTGCCGCCTTGGTCATACTGTAAGTTGGTGAGAGGAAGACCACGCACGTGACTCGTGTGTGTACTTTTGCGTTGTGTAAGCTGTGCTAAAGAGGAAGAAATAAGTAGCTGCAAGATGGTCCTGCTTGAGGAACTTTGAGCGAATCGCGACTTTTCGGTAATTTACCTTTTATGGAAATATGGCCTATGTCGTTGCATCGGAACCAATCGAAGCTTTTCTAACTCGGCAGTTTCTACTTCTTTCGTCACTGACATGCCTTATGCGGAGTTCGTATGACTTAGAAATACACTTAGTTTGCAGCTGTCATTCATGAAGGTGAAACCATCGCCCAACAACTCCAGCACCCCAGCGCGATGGACCCCAAGGATATGGTGAACCTGGACAGGGAGCAGCTCAGGCAGCTTATACGTCGCAGGCTCTCCTACAGACGACAATGCTGGGCTCTGCTCGCCAAGACTGCGCTTGCCCAGAGACGCGACTACGGGAGCAATGCCTGCCAAGTTCTCACTCCAGTCATTCTGGTACGTCATCCCCAGCTCGGCAAGATCTTGAAGGTCTTAGTGCTCCGCCTCTACAGATGGTCATCTTCTTCGTCCTTCGGCTGTGGGTAGCTTCTCTGGTGGACGTCCAATACGACGACAAGCTCTCTTCACCCACGCAGCCGCCCTACTTCGTGTAACTTGTCGCCGTTCCCAACGTCATGTTGATGCCGTGATGACTGACAGATATCTCAGGTTGAGCTATCCACACTCTGGCACCTACATGCCTCCTCAAGCACAGATCCTCTACGGAGACTCGGAAATCGAAGGCGACCTTCCCGTTGGCATCTGGGATCCCTTCACCGGGAACGGGACTGGACTTCTTGGGGCGATCCAAAACAGAACAATCAACATGAAGGCAACCCCTTACCCTCTCTACTCGATGCTTTCTGGCATGAAGCACCATGTTCTGAGCTTCGCCACTATGCAGGTGTTGAAGTACGTCAATCAGCTGGTCTACATTGCTGACGTGGAGACTGTGCCTGTGATTCCCTATTCCTACGTCATGATCAATCGAAGCGACAAGGCCACTATTGACCGTATCCTGTACAACTCCTATGCGTCCCCCGCTCTCTACACCAGCGGTACTGCGTCGACCACCTCAGGATGGTTTTTTCAAGCTAGGCCAGCTAATCCATGCGTATGAACAGCGTATGAGTTTCGGGAATTGTCCATCGGTGGTGGTGCTCTTCGGTTTGATGTTCACTTCAACGAGACCCTTACTCGCGGCAGAGACATTGTCGGAGCTATCAGCCTCATCACTCAAGCTTTTGCTTCCCTCCTGCCTTCTCCCAAGGCTGTGTTTCACTTTCGTACCTTGACTCCTCCTCGGCTGCTCATTCCTTAGCTCTTTCTTTCAGATGGCTAACTCGTCAACAGTGGGCGTGCAGCAGATGCCTCGAAAGGGCCAAGACACTCCTTTTGATATCTCGGGATTGGTAGGCGGCATGTTCTACACCTTCATCCTCCACATGCTTCTGCCTGTCTTTACGTCGGTACGCTTGCGCAGTTCCCTTATCACTCGATATTCTTCTGACCTCAACTTCTCACAGACTATCGTGCACGAGAAGGAGAAGAGGATAAGAGAGATGATGAAGATGGTACCTCTTTACTCTGTTCAGGGTGTCGATCCGTGCCTTATGCCTTTTCCACTAGAGCGGACTGAGAATGCCCATCTATTGGCTGGTGAACTACTGTTGGTTCTACCTGCTCTACTGCCTGAGCGCACTCTTCCTCATCCTCTCGGGCCTTGCACTAGGTTCTTCCCTATCCTATCTAGATAGGAGCTAAGTGAGATGAACAGCTTCACTGACCTGCACTTCCTGCTTGCCGACAGAGTTTCGATTCTTCACCATCAACAACTTTGGGACCTACTTCTTCCTCTTCGTCATCTGGGGTCATGTGCTTGTGGCTATGTCCTTCCTCATGTCCGTCTTCTTCATGCGTGAACGCAGCGCAGCGGGTACTGTCACACGAGGCCAGATTGTATGATCGCGTACCTCACTCATCACGATCAGCGTTCGGCTACTTCATCATCTTGGCGGTGACATTCATCGTCGCCTATACCATGCGCACATTCGTAGAGACTACTTCCAACTCAAGTACCTCCACAATACCATTGCTGTGCCAGCACTTGAGCTAACGTCCTCACTTCACTATAGCGCTCAACGCCATCTCCATCATCCCGTCTTTTGCGCTCGCCAGAGCCATCTCCAGCCTTCTTTCGGAGGTACGAACAAAGATGCGGATGGCGGAAGTGAGTGCCTGACTGAGCCTTGCTTCTCAGATATCTTTCAACTCTCCAGGTATTGGTTTCTCGGAGATAAACAGCGGTCCCGCATGGCTGTCCTATGTCTATGCCTTCCTTCTTGTCGAATGGATCATCATCCTCGTTACTGCTCTGTGCGTACTGAACACCGCAACAAACCTGAGGTCACGGTTACCCTAACAGTCAGTGGATGTTCGTGTCGAGTGCAGTTATCTTGACCAACTCTTCCCGGGAGAGTATGGACTGCCGGAGCATCCCTTGTTCTTCCTCCGGCCGCTCAAGCGTTTCTCCTTCTTTCGGCGTCTGATTGATGAGGATCGTTCCAACGTGCAGCTCGAAGACGACGTTGAGATGGAGGGAAAAGATGGGCGTGACATCCAGGAGGAACGCGCCAGAGCCGCTAGGGATAGCGTGTACCCGGTATAGTCCTCGTTCCTTACTCGCCGCATGGCCTACTGATCGCACGGTCACCACCAATGTACAGCTCAAAGTCATGGGTCTGGCCAAGACGTACGACGTACCATTCTGGGAGAAGGCGCCCTTCTCGTGGTGGCGATACATTCCAAGGTAGGTTCAGTGATGACAGACGCACGGCCGGTAAGAGTTAACCACGGACAATCAGGCTCTGGGGTCAGAATCTGAAGATGAGGGAGCGGGAAAGAGCACTGCTAGGCTCCTCTTTTTGCATCAAGCCCAACGAATGTCTCGGCTTCCTCGGACCTAACGGCGCTGTACGCTCCCATTTGGTGCGAGAAAGGAGAGCGCAGGCAATACTGACTGAGTTTGCAGGGTAAAACCACGACCATGAGCATCATTTGCGGCCTTATCACTCCCACTCAGGGATCGGTGGAAGTGTTCAAGTTCGCGCTGCCCAAGGACGTGGCATACATTCACCTCTTGACCGGCGTGTGTCCGCAGCACGACGTCATCTGGGGAGGACTGACGGCGAAGGAGCACCTCGAGTTTTACGGGCGCGTCAAGGGGATGGCCGGCCAGCAGCTTCAAGATGAAGTTGTCCAGGTGCTCAAGTCTCTCAATCTCCACCACGTACGCAACAGGCTGGCTCGCACGTTCTCCGGGGGTATGAAGCGAAGGCTCTCCGTTGGCATGGGTACGATACCACTCAGGGAGAAAGTCATCAACACTCATGTACAACCAAACCAGCTCTGATGGGTGACCCCAAGGTGATCCTGCTCGACGAACCCAGCACGTACGTCAATGGCCTGACCCTCCACCGATAGGAGTTATCCTAACACCGACGATGATTGCTCAGTGGGCTTGACCCCAAGTCGAAGAGAGCTCTGTGGACAGCCATTAGTGAGAAGAAGAAGACGGCAAGCCTCATCCTCACCACTCATTCTATGGAGGAAGCCGAAGCTCTCTGCAATCGAATGGTAACAGTGCCCTGCGCGAATGTCCACAGGTATGTTATGTAAACGTTGACTTTGCAGGTGGTGATGGCGAACGGACGCATTCGAGCTATCGGCACTGCAGCCGAACTCAAGTCCCGCCTCGGCGGAGGATACAAGCTTACCCTCGCCTGTCCTGATAACTCCGATACTCAGGGAGCAATCCAGTAAGCCTCTTGCTCCTGACGGAAACTCTGGGACCTGCCCTCATTCATCGTCATGTACAGAATGGTGAAGGATCTTGTGAGCGGAGCTCAGGTTATGAGCAACATTAACGGGACAGTTTGCTGTCACCTCCCCAAGCAGGTGCATTCCTTTCGCCCTCTCGTCACCCTGAACGTTCCCTTACCTATAGCACGCGCTGCAGTCGGTACTGTTGGGCGACTTGTTTGAGGCGATGGAGAGCCGAAAGGATGAAGTCGGTATCTCGAACTGGGGCGTCACCGACGCAAGTACGTTCCCTTGCTCGCGGCGTATAACTCCGATGCTGATGTTCGGCCTCATCTCAGCTCTGGAGGAGGTATTCCACACGATCGTGAGTGCACAGGGACCCGATATTCTGGACCGCCGCATGGATGATGTACATACTACGGACCGTACGACAGACAGTAGCACGAGTTCATCCATCAGCTCTGTCTTCTAAGCCCTACACTGAGTGCGATCTCGTTCATTCCTGCGGTATCAATGTACATACCACGGTCCAGTTCAGTCGTGCACCTGCTCCGTAGGTTTTCCACAGAGAAGAAGTCCCCTGGGAGACCAATCAATGGTGTCCATGTGCCATACTACCCATCGTCTCTCCTCACGACGAGGAAGCAAGGAAACACGTCTCTCTGACACGATGATAACGCTTTCTCCCGCGTCTTCCTGCCACGGCATCCCGAGAGACGATGTTGTCCTCTCACAAGATCAGTGTCCGATTGGTCCCTCCTCAGTACGTGATCCGGCCATAAGTGACATTCCACCTAGGAGAGCTGAGGAGGTCCAGAACTGAACTTCCCCGACAAGAACATGTCGCATGCCATTGGTCCTTTGGATACCTTACACCCAATTCACTTCCGGCCCGACAACCACGAGAGCCAATAAGCTCAACACCGCGTCTTAATTTCTATGAACTTTCATTAAATTATGTTTCTCCACCAATGGCCGATGGCGTTTTTCTTAGTTTGCGCTGTTCGTGAGCTTGCAACCGTCTGGTATGCCACGAATGACTGGGAACGCATAGACACGAGCTACCGTTGGAGGGCGAAAAAACGTACTCCGGGCTACGATCGACCACATAAAAGGCCTCGCGGCTTGTTCGTCTATTCTTCACTTTACCTCCTAACACAACACACGCGGCGGCCGCACCTGTACTCATACATACTCACCGCCAACATGCGCTCCATCCTCCCGCTTGCCGTCTTTGCGTCGGCGATCGCCCTCGCCTTCCTGAGCTCCTGCGCCGTGGCCCAGTCGAGCTTCCCCATGCGGTATGGCATGACCTGGTTCACGCTGTACAACCTCAACCAGTCGGCCTACTGCAACATGAACGGAACGCTGAGCCCCAAGAACCCGCTCACCTGCGGCAGCTCCTCCACCACGGCTCAGCTGTGGTACATCAACGGCGATAACAACGACATTGCCGGCGAGTGCTACGTCGTGTCGCCCACCATCCCCGCCTGGCTCACTCCGGACACCACCTATGACCACTGGTGCCAACCCTACAACCAGTCCTTCTCGGGTTACGGTCAGGACGGCGACATTTTCTGCTGGTACGTCTGGGAGTACGACTACCTGAGCTGGATGCAGTTCGTCAAGTACGACGGCTACATCCTGGCCACCAACTACATCTACCCCTCCGTCGACATCTTCTACATCAGGAACGCTCTCACCGGCAAGTACTGCACGGGTGATCCCTTGGGCTTCCACTGCAACATCACCGGCACCGCCCACGCCCACAGCTTCACGGCCCTCTTCCACCAGGACGGCGACTACAACGGTTCCGCCGCCGCCCAGTACTGCGATGCCTACTAAGCCGGAGTACTGCTTGCACGACCTGCAGCGACCGTTCGGGCCGTTATGAATCCCCGCGGGCGAATAATTGTGTCATAAAATGAATTATTATACCTGATTTTCGATCCACATAGTCAGGATTGCTCGCATTCTAAACATACTTGATATTTTTCCATCTTTTCTCCTGTTTGTACCGGTGGAAGTACTGTGCGCTCTTGCGGGCAGGCAGCGGTTAAAAGCCTTGGGCATTCGCAGAATAACGGATAAAAGCCTTCTGAGGCGGGTGTTATTTGTTCAAAGGCAAGAGCTCTGTGTCTGATGGTTCCCTTTTATGCATTACAAGGCAGTCTGCGAAGTTGCCATTCCCATCAACACTTTGTTTCAGCAGTTTAAAACGAACTCTGGCCTTTCTGGCAAGGAGGTGTGCCTCCTAGATGAGGCGATCCGAAGAAGAAAAGAACAAAGGCCTTAGCAGAGAATGGTTTCGATCCATCGACCTGTGGATTTTTTGTGAAATTTAAAAATGCACCTTTCGGAGAAGTAAGCCATAACCTTGTGGGCGAAGAAGCAAAGCAGACAAGGGAAGAGGAAGGAGGAACAAAAGGAGAAGGGCCTTAGCAGAGGATGGTTTCGATCCATCGACCTGTGGGTTATGGGCCCACCACGCTTCCACTGCGCCACTCTGCTTTGCTCCATCATTAAAATTCGAATCATCATGATGCCCTCGTCATTTATGTTGCCATGATCTTCTGTACAAGGTCTCGGTCTCACAGGTTGCCTCCCTCTTGATGGACACTTCTTCAAAGGTACAACATATGGGCATCAATGGAATTGCAACTAATAGCTTTTCACAAATCTCACCAGGGGCGATCTGGCAGTGTGTAGCGGCCACTGAAGATGCTGAGCCCGTGAGACTTCGACACCGTGTGGACACCTTTTCGTTCCTTGCTCGAGAAGGCGTCCCACATGGTCCACATTAGTTACTGATGGTCGTCACCAATGTGGGCGGGATCAAGGTAGGCTTTCAAAGACATATTCACATTTTTCAAGTCTAACGGACTAACAGTGTAGAAGATACAATATGTAGAAGATAAAGAATAAAAACTAAAAAAGGGAGCACTGTTTCCTTGGCTTCTTACGACGGTCCTCCTTTGCCCATATGGGATCGTTGACCTTCCTGATCTCACGCACGAGCTCGAAGAAGGAGTCTTCCACGTTGATGCGCTGCTTGGCTGACGTCTCCATGTACTTGCATCCGAAGCTCTTGGCCAAGCTGGCGCCTTCGCTTGCCGCCACCACTCGTGAGTCCTCAAGATCGCACTTGTTTCCCACCAGCACCATGGGCACGTCGTCCGCCTCCTTGACTCGCACGATCTGCTCGCGGAATGTGGCCACCTCCTCGAAGGACGACCGCGACGTAATGGAGAAGACGCACAGGAAGCCCTCACCCGAGCGCATGTACCGGTCCCGCATGGCGGCGAACTCCTCTTGTCCAGCAGTGTCCAGAATGTCGAGAAGACACACCTTCTGGTCGATCTCGACCTGCTTGCGGTAGGAGTCTTCGATCGTGGGGTCATAACTGGCAAGAACATGCTTGCATTAGACTTTAACTCCTACTTCAAGGTTGGACAAGCTTGATGTACCTTTCCATGAAGTGATGATTGATCAGCTGGATGGTCAACGCGCTCTTTCTGTACCCGAAAG